>JAQQZZ010018922.1:0-11220 GCA_030265115.1 Mopalia vespertina | reverse complement strand
AGCCGACCCTGTGCGGACTGTGGAAAACCTCAATGTATCACTCACAATCTCTATACCAGAAGATAACCATACCACCGTGACTTTGTCAGTTTGTCAGACATGTAGAGATTGGATTTTCCAAATTTTGAAAATTGGGGGTTGTTTTGTGTTTGTTTGTTTTTTTTGATTTAACATTATAGGCCTACATCGTATATGTTTTTTTACTTAAACGATGGTGTGCCAGCATGAGACCAATAACTTTTGAATGGCTAACATCTTTTAATTTTGATCCTCATCTGGGTGTACAGACATAGAACTTGCCTTAGTTTTAAAAACTATTTATACACGCGCTTATAAGCCCTATGTGAAAATTGTAAGAAAAAAAAAAAACACGTGTGTTTATTGATCTGTTCAGTCTGGTGAGTCTATTCGTTTAACAAGTAAATGCAAAAGAACCGAAACCAAAGTATAGACATCTTTACCTCAATAGGTCACATTTGATAATAACAGATAAAGCGCAAACACGTGTTGTTGTCGGAAAACCCGACAAGATGGCGCGGTGATACCTTAGAGTTGGAATCTCCGCAGGTAGGTCCACGAGTAATGCTCAGAATGGGCAACTCAGGTCGCATGGATTAGTACATAATAAGGAAGGCTTCAACGTTATTATGTATTAATTATTTTGTGCGTTATCAGTAGTGAGGAGTCAGTTGGACTCCTCACTACGGTACTGATAACACATGGTTTGTACGTTATCCGTAGTGTGGGAGCCCTCACTACTATTGATGTAGTATATGCTATGACTGTACGTGGTGGTCTGGTAACATGGTTTGTTGTTGTTGTTCTATGACATAGCAAAATTTTTTTTAAAAACTGAGACCTTATTAAAACTGTGGGTGTGGGGCCTGGTGTTAAGATTGGTATTGCAAATTTTTGGAAGACCTCTTTCGTAAGATTTGGGTGGCCCTGATAAGGGCCATTGGCACGAACACACAACCCGGTTGTGTGTTCAAACCGGAGTGCATGAAACTGGGTCACCGGAGAGCATGACAAGTGTGTTGTCTGCTTGGTTAGGAATTTTGTGATAAAGAGGACATGTACGTTATTCAGTACTACTATTTATGTAGTAATTTTTAGTACATGATAACGCACAAATCAACGTTATTATGTTTGAATTCTGGCCCCGTCGTCCATGTGACGTAAGGGCTGTGACATGGGTTATTGAGTACTCATTGACGAGGAAAGCGGCGGTCGTGACGTCACAGGTTGAGGGTGATAACGGACAAATCCTTTCTTAACATGTAGTGCGGTATCAAGGTCCTAGAATTAGTACATAATAACGTGTAATCCTTCTTTGTAAGTATACTAAAAAGGTTTGATCCCCCATAACATATAACGCACAAACCATGCGTTATCAGTAGTGGGGCGTCAAACCGATCCCCCATTACATAACGCACAACAAAATTAGTACATGATAACGTTGAAACCTTCCTTATTATGTAATAGCAAATGCGCGCTGAGATACGCATTCTACACTACTTGTATGTGTGTGTATAGATGTATATAGATAGATACGCTTTTGTTTGGTTTTTTTT
The DNA here is from genome assembly GCA_030265115.1 of Mopalia vespertina. Classification (NCBI taxonomy): domain Eukaryota; kingdom Metazoa; phylum Mollusca; class Polyplacophora; order Chitonida; family Mopaliidae; genus Mopalia; species Mopalia vespertina. Next base: position 9,646 of record JAQQZZ010018922.1, on the reverse strand, counting down.
GTTGTTGTTATTTGTTATTGTTCTTTTGTGTATTTTTAAAAAAAATATTTCCTTATATTTATTATGTTCAAGGATATACTAAACTGAATCAAATGTCGTGACGTAAGTCATTCGTATGTAGGAATGGCACACAACAACAACAAAGTGACAACGAATAAGATGGGTTATTGAGTTCATTATTTTGTGGTTACTTACATACTGTGAAGAGCCTATCAGCAGAAGTGAGACGACCAGCAGACCCAACCTGAATACAGAAAGCCCCTTTTGTCATGACTTCATCTGAACAGCCGAACCGTTAACCAGTACTAGCTGGTTTGTAATATTCACTTCACTTTAAATTTCGGAGGTATAATATATATTTGTCAAGGCGCCGATCTTCACTTACATTTCGGAGGTGCAAGTCATGTTTCATATGGAATCGACATTTACTCTTGAATAACCTCCGTCATCGATGTCCGGTTTTTAATACTCGTAAAATATGAATATTCTCCACGTTTGTTGTGGTTGTTGTTCGAGGCACACGTGCCCGGCAAACTCGTTACACAGTGGACATCTGCACAGCGGGATACCGTATCGACAAACCATTTCCTTGTATTGAACCTGTAAAGCCGCCTAAATCATCAAATCTACCTATTAAGTCAGACTTTAATGACCGACAGGATGATGTATACAAATATCCTGCTTTAAGGTCTAACTGGGCCCATTGGGCCAAAGACGGACTATATCTTTTTATCGTATTTATTTAACGTAAATCATTCAAAGTGTATGACAGTGACATCACTTTAAAATTCAAATTACAAATAGTTACGTTTGAGCCCTTAATTTCAGTTTCGGAAAAATATATTGCAGTCATTCCCAAGGTGTGGGAGCTTAATGGGATTAGCAAAGAAGATTATGCTCCCCACTTGTCGTTTTTGGTCATAAATTGAAGTGTAGCTCTAGTGGTGAATGGAGTAACATGTGTTTTAAACCGAATTATCTGACTACCTAGTATAACTTTTAATTTGGCTTAGCGTTCGTGTTAGATCAAGCATCGACTGAATTTAAAGTCAACTTAAATGTCATTTTGAGACACTTCCTATTCTGGCAGATTCCATATCGAAAACGGCACATTGTATAGACTTAAAATGCATTGCATTTAACGGAGAGAGGGCAATGTGGCTAAAAAAACATTCTCAGACATAAAGCACCAAAATGAACCGTATTTGTCTGAAAACATTAATTTAATTGAATTTGCATAAGTTTCAAAGTATAGAAATTTTCAGGCCTGAATAACAAAGCTTTACATAACAATAAACACACATAAAATTCCGAGCTGTATTTTACGCCATGATGGGCTTTAGGACATTATATCCTCTAAATCAATCCAGGGTATTGTTCCACAAAGCTATCTTAGCCTCAGCTGATCTTAATTACTATGGCGACCCAAAACCTTCTGTACTGGTCACCATGGCAATTAAGATGAACTTAGGATAAGATCGCTTTTTGGAACGGGTCCAGGGACCAATTGCTCGAAAGACGATTAGTCACTAACACCAGATTAAATTGCTAATACCGGGTTAGAGATAGACCTATAACTTGGCGTGACGTCATCTAATAGTGGATTAAATTTAATAGCGGTTCGAGCAACCGGCCCATGGGGATCCAATCATTCTTTAATTACAATATGGCCAATGTAAGCAATATAAAAAATTATAATTGTTAGACACACGTCTCCACTAGCAGAGATCTCAGATTTAATCTCTCCAAGCTTGACTGAGATTTACATCTGGATTAAGTTCATAATACAAACTGTTCCACAGAGGAGGAAAACCATCCGTGGTGCTAGTTGAAATAAAACGTGAGATTTCCATAAGTTGCATAAAGTAGCCTGACGAAGGTTTCATTAAAACGTTATATTATTTGACACAACACGATTTAAAGTATCGTTCCGGCAAGTCAGGAGATATCCTACTTAGAACGCGATATTATTGCTAAAGAATTGTTTTACTTGATGTAAACGTTTGTTTCTATTCATTTGAATTTTCAAAGTAAAATATGTCGTAGTGGTTTACATACATTTAGTTGACGGTTTAACATTTGTTCAAATACTCAACCTATAAGTTCGAATATAAAAAATATAAAATTATGGAAAGAAAAAGTAACATTGACTCACCCGCTCAATTGTTTGGAAGTAAACATTTCTGTGCCTCGTGATTGAGTATGTCCGCGTTAGTCGTAACGGCGTGCTTATATACAGCGTAATTCGCTCTGATTAATCGCACTACTGACTCTTGTCTACCATTATCGGCATGTACAATACTTCCAAACTCTTCATCTACTATTCAACTTTATCACAGCAATTTTCTTACGGAAATCCTGTTTGTGTTGATTGACGTCCGTCGTCGTATTTTAAAATGCGAATACAATAGAAGTAAACCTCAAAGAAAAATAAGAAAGTAAAATTTCAATCTGCTGGTAGGTGCTACCCCCCTTCTCCTCCCCCTAATCGAGTCTATCAACATTGACAGGTAGCCTATATTTATCAGTGGATTTAAAGTGCATGCGTTTTGACACCCAGCTTTTTGATGTTTTTTGACAAACCAATTCTAGAAAAATCATTTCGACTTTTTTTGTCAAAAAAAAGGTCAGCCATGGAATATCGGAAATGCAAAGCAAGAAGAGCAAGATCTGGACTAGGTGAACTGACGTGTAGTCTAAATGTAAGGCTTAATTGTTCAAAATTTGTGTTTGAAACAATCTTAATTTTGTATATCGTTTTTGATGACCATTATGGGCTTTTTAAGATCATCTAGTTTTTGACAGAAGGTTGGGAGGGAGCTTCCTGTTGCCCTGGTGCTTTTAGAGTTAAGGAGCAACATAAATCCGACTTGTTTGTGATGTTTCTGTAAGCCTATTACGCCCTGTCTGATCTTCGTTTGTTACCAGTAGCGTCGAGGGTGGTTGCCTTCACCAATTGGGCTGACATACCGTTATGTGAGTGAAATAACTCTAAATTCGGCGTCAATTTAATTAATTTGGTTTATCATATTAGTCACCTAGCTAAGCAGACTTAATCCTGTCCATAAATGTTCGGTTCCATGCGACCACCAAAAGCAGGTTCGTTGGTCTCGTTAAACGTTCCATTATACAGATAGGGAAGAACTGTTTTTTGTTTGATTGGGGTTTAACGCCGTAGCCTATATTAGCCTAACTTTCAGGTTATTTCACTCACACGACGGCGTGCCAGACCAATGGGAGAAACGGACTCCTCTGGGATAGAGATTGATTGTTTGACCGGTGTTTTACGCCATGCTTAAATGTATTTCAGTTATATGACGGCGGTGTACTTCCAGAGTTAACAACAACATAGCTATCATGATTCAATAGGTCTGGGCACATGGGTCGCCGAGGCCCCGGAAGCTCTGAGGGTACCCGGCGATGTATCTTAGCGATAACAGGCTAAAAAATCAAGCATACCCCGGAATTAAAACTTTCTTACATGCAGGTGGTCAATTGAAACTTTAAAAAAAATAATAATTCGAAAAGTACTGCATTAGATAAAATTAGAGTGAAACATGTTTTTCAGAAGTCATAGACGCGACTCAAACTTTGACTTTCTAGGCTGTTAACGATTTTACATGTAATTCCAGATATTTTTCCGGATTAAAATTTAATAAACGTAGGCCTACAACAGAAGTGGATTATTTTAATTTACAATTTTTTTTAATTTTCATTTTTCTAATTGCACACGTTGCATACGCTATGAAATGAACAATACTCTCAGTTGAAACTACATGTATTTCTTTGTGTTATTTTACTTGGTTTCATGTTTATTTTTGTCTTCGGCCTAACAGACTGCCAGAGACCATTGAATTTACTTTGCAGTAAACTTTTCACACATAGCCCTTATCAAAAGAATATCTTCATAATATTGATATTTTAAGTTTATTTATAAGTTCATCTTATTAATTTGCTGACTCACATGGCTAAATCTAAATGCGTCATAAATACAAGAGCAAAACACGAAGGCATTTTGTTTATAAACTGTAGTTCTACTTCACTTTCCCACGCTAAAATACAGGACATTGCTAACGATCGTTGTTTCATCCGTCACAATATTGTACAAAAGGCAATACAATTCTGTCTCTCATTTTTTATATAATATATTTCCCCATAATTAACCACATATATGTACACGTATATACGCAGCACAAAATGGCATAGGAAACGGATCATTTCCTGTAACTTGAGATTTACGGGAGAATGTTATTATGACGTTGTTGTTGTACATTTTGATGCAGCATGTTCGTGTTAACTCTGATCACCGCCTAAGAAAGATTCAATTGTCTAACAGATTTTCGTTAAGTTTTCTGTTTCTCTCGATTGCATTTTGGATAATTGGTCGGGTCTTTGCCTCTGCTGCCTTCTTTTGAACTTAATGAGTCGCGAATAGGCCAGCGAAACGGCATTTTTAGCGATGCATTCTCCAATATTCGAAATTATTGCTGCACTATTGCGAAAGTAATGTAAATCCGAAACGAGCACAAGACGGGAGAATGCATTACTTGCTCTTTTGCAGAAAAAGGTCATTATAGTCAATTTCCGGTTTCGAAATGGTGACATAGTTTCGTATCCGAACCGATTTTGTAAAGAAACGAACGACAAATACAATTATAGAAGGGCACAAGCTATTTAAAAGGGGCATGGCGAAAAGCGTTAAGAGCATGGCGTCCAGTATTAAGGGGATGGCGCCAGAAATAGGGGCATGGCGCAGCGCCATGCCAAATCACACAGACCAATATGTCCACCAAAAATCCAACCACCCACAGTGTCAAAAATGGTATTGTACAGACGTTAGCAAAACGAGCCTACAACATTTGTGACCAAGAACATAAAGATGCTGAACTTTCCCACCTCAACAAAGTTTTTACAATCTATAACCAGTACCCTCCCAGCACAGTCCGAAAAGCAATAAACAACATCCCATTCGGATTTCCATTCCATGCACTGGAAAACCAGCTGGCAAATAAAAAGGATCATACAGCAGATCCTTCCCATAGATGTTACTTTCTCTGCATGATTCACTTTAAAATCAGTCATAGGAGCTACTGGTAAAATGGGTGGAGCAAAGAAGGACCCCAAAGGCTGTGTCTATAAGATTAATTGTGATTGTGGCCAGTCATTTATAGGACAAAGTTGCCAACCGCTGTCCGTGTGAACCAAGGAGCACCAGGCAGCAGCCCGCAATGGCACACTGGATAAGTCAGCAATGGCTGAACACCTATCCTTTCATCCCATTCACTCCAGCCTATGGGACAATGTAAACATTATTTCTGCTAACACAAACAATTCAAAGAAACGTATGCTACACGAGGCGCTAGCCACTCAAAATCTGAAACCTGAATTGAACCGAGACGAAGGACACCCTTTACCGAAATTATGGACCGGGCTATAATATTAGTTATTCCCATTGAAGATGAACTTTCACAAATTTAGATAACTTTAATCCCATAATCTCTTTTGAAACTATCATCCGGAAAGCGTCTTAGTTCAAGAAGAAATTTGACTAAAAGTTTCGGGACATAAAAGCGAAAAGACACATGCCAAGTTACATGTATAGGAGGCGTCGACGTCATTAAAATAAAGAACACAGAAAGTCCGCTTTTCGACTTTAACTCGAGTGAGGTCTTTACTTAGCACTGGAGGAAGATAAGCTTTTTCAATATTATCAAAACACGTCACATGTTTTGGCCGGCTAGTGTCAAACCCAAAGTTCCGGCATAAATAGAGAACCATACTGGATCACACAATCGTGGTTTACAAAACTAGATATAATTCTAAATGAATGCCGTGTTCGTCTTTCCAGAGGTATATAATTAAGCAATAGACTTGTTCAACTCCAGCTAAAGGGAGTGCTTTCTTTGGTTGCCAAAAAAAAAGCTATTAGTATTTCTCTAAATACCTTTGTATCGATAATGACATCAGTTTGGCTATGAGACGATTGTACTACTAGACGGAGAAATGACTCCGCTCAGGCTGGATGACATTAATACGTTCTTAAATAATGCGAACTTTCAGTGATAGACTTCGGTATATTTGGTAGGAGTCACTTCGCCAACGAGCTGCGGACATTTTGTCAGTGAGACGGGGTTGACAAAAATTATTAACCCGGCTAATCTATTTTCTTCATCACACTTTCTCGTTACTTTCGGTCAAAAGAATAACTGGCTGCTGTCATTGCCTCATTCAGACTGGGTGGACAGAAATTGTTAACCCGGCTAATAGAGGATATCCATTTTATTAGGTTTCAAATTGCGTGAAAGCTGTAAAACAGATATTGGATAATTAGGTATAGGTTACATGTTACAATAAAACAATTTAGATGACAATATGTGATATGTAATCGGAAAATATACCCAAATGAAGTACCTGTAATATATATTTAAACGAACTGTTCTATTGAACCAAAGGTTAAATGTATTGGCAAGCCGATGGCTAGGCAGGAATAGATAATGCTTGGAAACGTGGATAACATGTTTGCCTATAGTTATAGTGTTTAAGAATCGTGGTAGAAATTTCACGAATAGTTATTGTGGTAATTTAAGAGGATGTAAGATAGAACCCAAGTATATGCAAGTTTCTTTTGTTTATGAATACATGCTCTTCGTAGTATTGATCCGTATTAATTACCAATCCCAATTTGGCAGATTACCAGTGTAAGTTGTAATTCTATTTTCTAACTTCAAGGCGCATGCTGAAAACTATGATGTGTATGGATTTCTGGTTAAGAACTAGGACTCTAAATGGCACTCAAAGCGTGACGGTAAAAGCCGTGCCCAAATTAAATATGCTCATATTACGTATGTCCAAAAGTAAAAAAAACAACTTAAATGCATTACGAACTGCGGTTATGCCTTTTTCATCCAGGGACATATGCAGGCCACGGTCAGTGCTGTCTGTGTCCATATTAAGGACATCTACAGGCCTAATAATAGCATGTTCCATACATAGTTGTGCTGTCTTTACATAGCACCCAAGGAACATTATTTTCCAACAGAGCGAAACGCTTAACTTGTACGTGTTAGTCTTACTGTGTATGTTGTCTTTTGGATTACAATTCTATCAGATATATGGTAAGCGAATACATGTACTACAGATAACTGCGCATTAAACAGCAATTAATTGATCAATCTGTGGTTAACAAATTGGTATGAGTAGCAACGTAAACTGGACTGCCCAGCTATCTAGACGTTTAAGACTTCCTTGATGATAAGGAAGAGTTGTGTTTTAGAAGACTGTCTGCAATGTGATCCAACCGGAGGCATTTAGACCTTTCTGTTGACCAATCGGTTTGGGTAGATAGTGGACTTCATTGACTCGCTACCACCAGGCCTTAAAAATGATGACATCTGTGAACAGAACGCTGAACAATAATACATACAGATATACGTTAGGAACATAAGGATGCATCCCAAACCTAACCCCCAAAACGGAAGCAAGTAAAACCGTATGATTTAAAAACAGCAGACTCTGATGGAAATTGAAGGTCAGTTTTAAAAAATGGTTCTTGAAGTGTTAACGCAGAGTGACACCATTGTAGCAAAGTGTGAAATACCGCAAATATATTAAGTATAGAATTGTGCCTGCAATGGGAACGCTGTCCGACTAAGCTAAAAAATCACTAGGGAGAATACAAATATTGTTAATTTGTTATTAGGAATTATTTACCAAGACATGTACAAAACTTGTCCGTAGATTAAAAACTTTAGTTAAACGGAAAAACTTCTGAATTAGACCTTACGTTATTTGAAGTCATACTTAATGATATTTCATTTAAACGGCGACTTTACAGTTCCCGTAATTGTTAAGATCCTAGGAGAAACCCTCATAAAGCTTCATAATGTGAAACTGTATGTAGAAAATATTCGCAGTGCCAATAATAGTTGAAACTATTGGTACTAAAGATCGTGGGCTTGAAATAGTATTTTAGACAACACAGTCGAGTCTAGCGGCAGTATATTAAGTCAGATTGATTGACTGATTGGTGTTTTACGCCGTGGTTAAGGCTATTATACTTATATGAGAGTGATGTATTCCAACAATGATTGTAGTGCCAAGATGTGAAGCGTTTCCATAATGTTGGAAAGTTAATTTGCTACTCTTCAAACAAACTGCACTTAGCCAGAGGGCTGTTACGTCAGAAGTGCAGTACACAAATACTTTTATACATTTTTATGTTTAATTAGACATTTTAAATTTCTATGATGTGTTGAAAGCGTGCAATCGTCGGAAAAATACTGTTAATGCACAATATATTTGCTTCACACACAGCTCAGCACGATTTATATTCCTAGTGCGTTTTCAGAAAGCGTTAGAGATAATACTTAGATATAGTACCTATGAGAAATCCAATTACGTCGAACATTAACTGAGCCGGTGTTTCTTTAGTGTGTAAGATTGCTTCTTGAAGCAAATAGTTTTTGTCAGTTGACTTAACATCACTAAAACTGTTTACCAGACAATGTCATGAAGACACAGAATCTGACAATCAATTCGATAAGAAAACTCCGGATATTACCGTACAAAAGAATAAAAAAATTTCACAACGTTTTATTACGGCATGAAGCTAACACTGCCAGGGTAAATGCACTAAAACGCTACGAAACAAAACTCAGCTTCTAGCTAAAACTATCTGTCCCTCATTCGAAATATTGGTCACTTGTAATTTCTTGGAATTTATACTAAACCCGGTAATCCTCCAATTCTTTTCAATAATAAAATATTTACCTCTTATTTTGGTAAAGCCTAGAATTTTGTGAACAATTTGCTACTCAGTGTTGCTTAACTGTTAACCCGAGGAACAGCACCCTCCCTCGCTCTGTGTTTGCCACATTTATTTATTCGACTCAAGTTCGTCTATATATGTAGTTCGATAAAATTATGAATAGATTGAAAGTTTGTAAGGCATCATGAAGCCAGTACTGGCGATAGTAACCATCTGCTTGAACTTATTATTATCCTATTTGTTTAATTACCCATGGTATGCTACCTCAGGCAAGCTATCTTATGTAATCGCAATATATACAGAATAGGCATATATGTGAGGATGAAATTAAATCGGCTATCCATTCTTTGAAGACAAACAAAGCATCTGGTAATGATTGTATTCTAAGTGAGATGCTAAAACATTTGCCGGAACATGTTTTCGATTACTTTAAATTACTGTTTAACAAAATATTTGAAACTGGGCAGTTCCCAGACAGCTGGGCAGAGGGAATTATTGTCCCTTTATTTAAAAACGGCGACAATAGAGAGCCAGGAAACTACAGGGGTATTACATTGTTGAGTCATTTTAGTAAAGTGTTTACCACTATCATTAATAATAGACTTGCAGAGTGGGTAGAAGGTAATGGCACTATTTTTTAAGGACAAGCTAATTTCAGAGCAGAATACGCAACAGTCGATAATATATTTATGCTACATGCTTGTATTCAGAAACATCTACATCTGTTGCTTTTGTTGATTTCCAAAAAGCGTATGATAGTATTAATAGAAATAACTTATTTTTGATATTGTCTAATTATGGGCTTGGGGGACGGATATTAAATTGTTTAAAAGGAATATATAAAGAAGTCCGAGCTTGTGTGAGAAGTGGTAATTTGTT
>JAQQZZ010018911.1:0-11220 GCA_030265115.1 Mopalia vespertina | reverse complement strand
TCTTTCTTTCTTTCTTTCTTTCTTTCTTTCTTTCTTTCTTTCTTTCTTTCTTTCTTTCTTTCTTTCTTTCTTTCTTTTTTTCTTTGCTAAAGGTCTACCATGTCACATACGTGTTATAAATGGTGGAACACATGCATGTATGTGTGCGTGTGTTATATCAGCCTCTGTTATTGCCATGGTGAACTGACCTTAGGTCAAGCCGTCAAGCCATTTCCTTTGAAAGATGACTCGCACAATTTCCAATTAAAAAAAAGATATCTGAAGACGCCATGTTGTTTTAATTTTGAACACAACGAAATGGAAGTTTGAATAAAATTAGCAGAAGGCGATAAGCACTGATAGATGAAATCGAACCTTTGGGTCCACACTGGCTTAGCATTCTTAACGTTATTTCTGTTCGAAACGGACTGACAGGGTAAATAAAGCAACAGTCTTTAACGGAAGATGGAATCTGCTGTATAGTCAATGTTATTTCTTTTCGAAACCGATCAGAACTGGTAAATAAAGCGACAGTCTTTAACGGAAGATGGAATCAGCTGTATAGTCAATGCATTGTGAACAGCATGAACAGCCTATAGCTAAGGACAGTTTGTTACGCGTGTTACAATACTGTCTTTAATAAGCACCATAGGAAGATTGACCACATAAAACAGTAATCATCCAGTCGATCAACGGATACCTAGAACTACTTTGGGTGTAGCGGGCCATTTTGGAGATGGTATATAACTGTTATATCTTGTTGGATATTTTTCTCAGGGATCGATAATGGGATTGAACATATATTTGTATAAATCACACATGCGTCTATTTTTTTTTTTATATATAAGCATATTTTTCAATAAAAGCCGAGCTAAGAACATGTTGAAATGCGCCTACCTGGAGTATTAGTATATTAGACTGTTTTACATGACGATGTTGTTCCCCTTGGCCCTAAACGTTAAAGGTCCAACAATATAAATGACTAGTGATTTTGAGAATTCATTGAGCGAAAAAGAGATAAAAAATCATTTAGATATGACATATAATGAGAATATTAGGCATGTTAAAACAATACTAAATTTAATGACTTTTTTCAATAAAGTGTTAAGCCAATAAAGATTAAAAGTGATACTTGACAAAAATCCAGATAAACATATGCAACAAGTGGGAGCTGAATGTTCAAATCACCGAAAGTCCATTCAAGTCTTTAGCTACAAATGAACACTTGTCTTCAGTTAAGATTGGTTCTCGGGAGAGACAGTAACGAGATTTACCCGGGTTCCGAGCGACACAGCAACTAGGTTCAACCTGGTTCTCAGAAGAAGAATTAGCGAGACAAAGTAGCGAGGTTCAGTCCGACTCTGGGGGATGTGAAACGTGGCTCAGCCAGGTTCCCACAGGGACTGTAACGAGGTTCACTGAGGTTTTAGAAGAAACAGCAACGAGGTTCAGTTAGGCTTCAGGAGAAACAGGAATGATGTGTTGTAATAAGGTTCCGAGCGGAAATAACGAGGTTCATTCAGGTATCATAGTATGCAGTAACGTGGTTCAGACATGTCATGTTTCAGGATATACAGCAACGAGGTTAAAGCTAAGATTCCTTACACGCGGTAGCGGAATGCGGCAAAAATTGGAAATACTGAAAATAAGTTACAATGATTCCATATGTGCGGTAGCGGATGCGTTTTTTCGTACGGAAACGTATGCGGCAAAATCAATCGCTCCATGTAGCGATCGGTGCGGTATGCGTTTTCAAAACCGGACGGGGTATCCCAAGAAATGACGTCACTGGTGGGGTGATCCCCGACACGGACAAATGACCTCCCTAGATAGAGACCGTTTCACCAAGTCCTTTTCAACATGGAACAGCACTTGTTTAAATTGTTCTCTGGTTAAACGAAGGTATTGTTGGAATTTTTCCGCATCCAGCTGCAATTCCATCACCAAGTTATGGTATGCTCCCTGCTGAGACCTTTTCCGCAGAATACTGTGGACCCACCATCGGTGTTTTCTCTTTTTACGCTTCTTTAACTGCAACAACTTATATGACATTGCTATAATGGTAAGGTCATCTTGCTCCAAAGCCAAGCATTTAGAAGTAGAGAAATGCCACATGTTTGCTCTTAGGAAACGCCCCGCGAAAGAAAGAAAACGCACAGGTTACCGCATATATGGAATAAGAGAAAACGCATACCGCAGCCGCATACCGCATACCGCTACCGCGTGTAAGGAATCTTAACTTTCGCCGGTATTAGCGATTTAATCTGGTGCTAGCGGCTAATCGTCTTTCGAGCAACTGGCCCCTGTATGTTACTCCAGTACCGTGAGTTTACTCCAACCTTTACGCGGGAGTAGCACAGTCGAACCTGGTTTTCAATGGACAGGCAGTTTGGAAGTCACTGGCTAGTTTCTATTAGAATTCCGGTTTTACTCCAGCCGTTGTGTTCTGGTCTCAAGTTACGAGTCCCGGTGGAGACAAGCCAATTTTTCTCTCTTTTTATTCAAAATAAATATATGCTAATACGACCCCGTGTTACAAGGGTTTGAGAATAAACGCATCCAAGATATATTGGTTCATTTGTTTCAAACCGTGTAGGTTTTTCATGTGCAGATTATTGATAACCTGAAATTATGGAGTCAACAGCAACACAAATTATATTTTCCCCTCTAAATTCCTAATATTGTTCAGAAGCGTTTGTAGACAGGTCATTTTTTTTTTAAATCAGTTCAAATGAGAGCAATGAACCGTTCCTACAGGAAAATGTTTCCTCAAAAAGGCTTCCGCTGTGTCTTATTACAACTGTCATTAAAATGTAAACGAAACAATTTCAGGACTTCTCGCATGCTCTCGACATGGGTCCCTTACCAGTGATTAAACATTAACGTACGTATCCTAGTTGGCTACTTTCTTCACGAACAATAAAGCTTAATTGGGAATGATTTGTTCAATGCCACGAATGTCTGGTAAGTGGCTCCCCCTGGTGTTGTCTTCAACCTGCAGTAAAATCCTACACAAGCACATCCGTGGGAGATCGTAAGCCACAGAGAATTATTTTACCGTTACATGTCATGGTGTTTCTCAATAACTTTCTACTAAAATGGGGAGTTTTAGTGCACATTTATTTTGTTGGTTAACAGTTCCGGTGTCTATCCTGGTAACCTACATTCGATTTTTTTTTCCGTAGGTCCTTGGAAGTGTGCTAACCAATATCCGGGTCCTTAATGTGACCATTCATAGCGCGTCAAAGAAATTATAAACTCTGCTTCATTTGATCACGAATCTCTTATATATTAAGTAAATTGTTCGAAATCGGAATTCCGGTACGCGTGCAAATTTGTCTTTCTTCATACATTTAAGTGGAGGCAAGCAAATTTTTCTCTCTTCATTTATTCAAAATATAAAACAAATATAAAGATAGAGCAAATCTTAATAAAAAAAACTCACCAAAAAGGTTGGCACGCATCTTTATAAATTTTATTTGATAACGGTGTTAGTATCCAAACCGAAACTTCGTCCCTCTATATCCAAACCTATTCTCAATGTCTCAATAAATTCGAACAAAATTATCTTTCTCGCCAATATTGTTAATATCAGATCGTCTTATCTAGAGTGAACCACGACCGTCATGTCTAGTCTTATTTCTACAATGTATGTTTGGTTGTTTGATTTTTCTAGCTTAAATATTCCTTTTATATACCCCTGTATATTCACTGCTAACGATGGCGTTATATAACAAAAATACTGCGTCCAAATGAGTTTCTTTTTTCGGACTTGCACTACTTACGTTTTAGTATTCTAGATTCTCTGTCTAACAGGGCACTATATGGTATATGTGTGTTGAGCTTATATCAGTTAAGCTAAATGGATAGCCCCCAATGCAGTGCATGTTGCCATGCAGTTAATAATAGTATCTTTAATGTCCAAAATTAACCACATTCCTGTTCCATTAGAATGTGCGTATGAAGGGGGTCTTTTGTTAAAGGCGAAACTCCCCTCAAAATCAGACAACTTGTAACTCTCATTCTCCGCAGCGGACAAATGCAATGGTGAATTTCGATTTCTTTGAAATAGCGGTTTGCAGGTTTATCTATTCTCAACCCATGGCAATATCTTGTTTGCTATATATTTATCATATAATTGCTAAAGAAGTACGTGGTCATTGCCTGCTCTCGAGATGTCTGTAACTGTAAGTTCTACATGACAACTCGAATTTAATATCTATTCAGAAATAAGTTTATCTGTTTTTAGCTGAAAAAATACAAGGATTTTCCATTAAAAAAAATCTTTCTCCACTTATATATCTGCCTGGACCAGATTATCGAATAACCCAAACAACAAAAAATATTTCTGGGCAATTCCTCTATAAAAAGACTATTTAGTGTCTTTGGGATGTAGGTGCTTCCTGTATCAGCGTCGTTGATAGGCTGGGGTTCCCACGATGTCGAGTGTATGCTGCCAATAGAAATCCAGCATATGGGTATAGGTCAGAATACAAATAAGCAGTGTTATGTAGCATGGTCACTCTATAGGAGTGTATACATAGAGATCCCATGTGTTCGGATGTAAGCATGTATGATTTAACTGCTCAATTACTGGGGCCATTAATTTGTTATATGACGCTGAGCACGCAAGCGCACATAACGATGTAGACCTGCCTTTTAAACGTCGGCTCCAAACATACCTTTGAAGGATGCATGTGCCAGTTGTGAGCACAGGGGCTCGATATTATAGCGATCGTATATGTATGTAGAAAATATGGTACCGAGCATCTTGTGAACACAGGGGTTCGGTATCATAGCGATCGTATATGTTATAGAAAATATGGTACCGAGCCCCTGTGGTTATGGAAAACCAGAGTCTGATAAAAATTCGGTACTGTGTTTAATGGATTTGTGTGTGAATATCCGTCTATATAGAAATCGTAACAGTCGGACATGGGATTTTAAATTGCGTACATGATATTTGTTCCTTTATACCACGTCCAGACATTACAAAACTATATCTGGCATTTAAATATTACTTACATGTCTATAAATCAGTTCTAGACATCGGCACTACAAAAAGACCGGCTACAATTACACTAGTATATGCGTTTATCGGAATTCACAAATACATTCAATAGACCGGAAATACATTCAATAGACCGGAAATACATTCAACAGACCGGAAGCTATATATTGACATATTGCAGTTTAACAAGCTTGTCTAGTGGCCTAGACGATTTTAATGAACTTGATATACATAGAGCTCGTGTTTTTAATCCGCACATGATATCGACCTCTTGTTAATTTGGCTGTTCAAACAATAGTTTATGCATGTTTGATCGTATTATTCGACCATTCTGGGTTTTTTCGTTTGTACATTTTTCTTGTAAGGAGCCTTAATGTTTGCTTAAATACTAAGTTATCAATACTTCTATTGGATACTACGAATTGATGCTAGTAAAGATTCATAAACCCCTCCTTCACCTCGACCGTAGGATTAAGCGTTTGTTGTCCAGATCTTGTTGTCGATAGAACATTCTAGGTTTTGAAGTGTGTCCAAAATATACCACCCGATTGGAGCGTCCCAGCAAGACCATGTTCATCCAGTCAGCGGAGGAGAAAGCGTACGCGTTAGAAATTGGTTTTGCCGTTCGTCTGACTTGTGGGAAAATACAAACCTCAATTCTCCATATTTCACAGGCCTTGTAACCGATTTGTGCTGGTCTTATAAAGGCACTTATATAAAACGCCATGCAAACGAATATACCCATCTTAGATACATTAAATAATAATTTAAAAACAATAACGCCAACAAAAGTCAGACAGCGAGACAAATATTTTTAAAAAGGTAAAAATAAAGAGGGGACAGTCAGAAATAAAATTAACGGACTTTTGTACCAAAAATCTCCTTAATTCACCTTTGTGACAACAATCTCCTTAATTCACCTTTGTGACAACAATCTCCTTAATTCAACTTTGTGACAGAGTAGAGGTAAACGGATTTAAGCAGAGTCAATAGTTTCTGGTACAGGAATGCTATAAAAAAAGTATAACAAAATCCTGAAAGATATACGAAACCAACTGAAGAATAGACGATGTATTGACTTCGGATTTATATAGAAACCACTATGTAGATCGACTGAATGGCTGAACACAATACCACATGAAAAATAGTGTTATTCGGAAAAAAAGACAAAGGTACATTGTATATTTTTACACGTAGTTACATTCAATGGTCAAGTATACATGTTTAAAATTATATGCTGTTTCTGTAAGACCAATCGGTCTATTATAAAAGCCCGCAATAACGTAATATTTATTTATTGAAATCATGGTTGGACGGGTCCATGATGCCTCATTTGCTTAAACTTCTTCCGTAGACATGATTTGTCTTCGGCGTACACTCCCTAATCAACAGCTAGCTACTGAGTTTAAGCGTTCCAAAGTGTGTCATTGGCTACTTTGGATGTTGAAGTAGCACCCTAATGTTCAATTGAATAGACTTACCAGCTTTATAAAGGTTTAATATCCGCACCGACTAAATTTTTTATCCTGTTATAAGGTATACATACCTAAAAAGTGGCAGTTACTGGTCATTCTGCTAAAATTTCATATCTACAGTCGGAGTGGAGGATAGAAAAATTGCGGTCGGGAACAGATACTTTTACCGTATTTCCATTTTTTTAACAAGGCTATAATGGGCGATTTCAAGTCTTGTTAGGCGTATAAAATGTACCAGAAAGTATATCAAACATTATTGGACAGTAGTTATTGGACCCATAATGGCCCTTAAGTGAAAAAAAAACTTGAAATTACACAGATATGTTGCTCTCTTATTCTGTATCTCTAAATAAAGCTACATCGTATGATAGATTATTAGAGATACAGAACTCTGCATCTAATCAACAGCTATTTATGTATACAAATCCATTCATTAGAGCCACTGATAGAAGTTGATGTTTTGTTCGAGGATGGTAAACAGGGCCAATTAGGTTTTGTAATGTGACTGTTGTTTATGTGGTATTAAGGGACGCGAACCAATCAAAGTCAGCATGAAGACTTAGAATAGAAACGGCCAATTGAGGATTTTAATTGGATATTTAGAAGTAAACCTTGTTTGGCAATCCTCGAGAAATGGACATTCTTTTATCAGAAGCTATAAAGAGGGATTTTTATATAGCCGATGATTAGTGAAAGTATCTTTGGCATCTTGTTTTTATCTTGTTTGTGTTGCCTAAATGTACTAAACCTCTTATTATGATATCTTTTTCAAAATTATGCTATCCAGTTTCTGAGAAATTGACCGCCAATTCACTTTGATCGCATAAGATATGATTGGAGGCGTGTAATTGTTGCTATCTTCTATAATTCTGATTTTCATTTTGTTTGATGAAGTCACAATCATGCTTCGCTGAATTTTTTCTGCGATAACCGTCTTTGTTGAAGTTATTATGTCTCATTTTCTAAGACAAACTGTCTTCAGATGTGTATGTTCGCCACGTGTAAATGTACTTTGAAAATCATTAAAACACGGCTATGGAAAATGCGACGCTATAAAGGGCCAATATATATTCACATTTATTCTCAACAATTTAGTACAATTTGGAATACAAAAATACTGTGATCTTGCGGATTGACTTTTTTTAGGATAGTTTATAATTTTTAGAAAAAGTAAACTATTATAAAGTTGTTTGATCGTGGAGTCGCCATGTTGCCTAATCACGTTGATCGACGTCCGCTGACGTCAAACGTCAAAAGTGGTTCTTGAGTTTGATCACTTATGGAATTTCTGGCATAACTTTTCTTTAATTAAACCTGAAAATGTTTTAAATTTGTGGGGGAATTATTTAATTAACTTTTGCATTATTTAACATCAATCGAGATTATTTCGGAAACCATAGACCATGGAACATGTCTCGTTAATTAATTCTAAGAATAACGTTTCAGCCCTGAGGAGTACAGCATTCGCTGAAATATCTTGGTAATTTTTTCTTTTTATTCTTGTCTTCCTCGTTCGGCGCAAATAATCCTGAAGCCAATTAACACTGCGCGGAAATGGACAGAATAATTGTCATCTGAAAATAAACTGTAATAAACCGTTTAAATAATGTTTCATGCTACGAGGAAGTGTGGATCGGTCATCTCTCCTGACCTCTTCGCCAATCTGACTTATCTGCACTAGTAAACAAACCAAACGAAACCTTATCCAATCATCCTAACTTTAATGTGGATATCTTTGATATTGGCATTTTTTGCGTGTATTTATACATATCTAGATTATCCATGCTTATCTCAGTACCACTTTACGGATTGTCGCTAAGGTAGTCGTTATCTTAGAATCCAATCAATACGTTTATGGCCGTTTACACAGGCTTTTAGTTCGTTACTTTTAACATTGCTTAACGGATAAAGGCGAAGGGAATTATTGCACCACATATGTAGAAGTAGAATGGAAATAGACGGTCGATGACCATGTCTTCATAAAAAATACTAACCCGTCTTATCAAAGAAAACACGCGGAGCATACGAGCTTTAATTGGTACGGCCTATTTTAACGAAGGCAGCACTAACTCATTTGACTTTCACTAATCAATGTTTGGTTTTATTCCTAGAGAGTTTATACAAAAGGTTTATTAGATGTATTCTGGTACCCATTAGCAAGCTTAAAAACAAACTATTCTGATTGGTCTGCCTTTAATGATTAACATCTATCTTGTGCAAAGGCATTCACCTTCCGAAATGTGCACAGTGTATAATAAATAACCTTTTGCTTTGGATAAAAACACTTTTATCACATTTTGTCTCGCGACAAGGCATTCGCCTTCCCGAATCTTAACGGAGACTGATCACCTTTTGTCTTGTGCCAAGGCATTCACCTTCCCAAATCTTAACAGTGACTTATCACCTTTTGTCTTGCGACTAGGCATTCACCTTCCCGAATCTTAACGGAGACTGATCACCTTTTGTCTTGTGCCAAGGCAGTCACCTTCCCAAATCTAAACAGTGACTTATCACCTTTTGTCTTTTGCCAAGGCAGTCACGTTCCCAAATCTCAACGGAGACTGATCACCTTTTGTCTTGTGCCAATGCAGTCACGTTCCCAAATCTTAACGGAGACTGATCACCTTTTGTCTTGTGCCAATGCAGTCACCTTTCCAAATCTCAACGGTGACTGATCACTTTTTGGCTTGTGCCAAGGTATTCACCTTCTCGAATCTCAACGGAGACTGATAGCCTTTTGTCTCGCGACAAGGCATTCACCATTCCAAATATCAACGGTTACTGATCACTTTTTGTCTTGTGCCAAGGCAGTCACCATTTCGAATCTCAACGGAGACTGATCCCTTTTGTCTCGCGACAAGGCACTCACTTTCCCAAATCTCAACTTTGACTGATCACCTTTTGTCTTGTGTCAAGGCATTCACTTTCCTTAATCACAACGGCGACTGATCACCTTTGTGGTAGGCCCGGACTGTAAGATATCACGTAAATTTAAGTGTCAGGTAAGGTAAAGGTGGAGGAATAGTTTTGGGTCAGGTTTACTGCTAGTGTCATTAAGGTAAAGTGTTAGCGTTAGATCTAACCCAGAAATAAAAAATTGACGTTTAGTTTTACATGACGGACATATGACAAAACATGTGTTAAAAACATCTTTCTAACAATGTAAATGTTGTTTTTAATATTCAATAAATTTATAAAAATTGATTTAAAATAGTGAAAAATGTATACGGCTACATCACAATTTTAAACTCTAGCTCCCCTAGCGGGAAAATCATAATTAGCGTTATAGCTATTAATTGAGTCCATATGGTGACAGTATGTTTAAAGAACTGTGTTTTCTAATTTTTAAAAACGTTTATATATTGGAATAATTGAGAATCTCGAATTTCACTTCGTTTTCTTGGTTGTTCGTTAAAGGCTTAGTGTCGTGCTTAATGCGAATTCGAACAAATGACAGCTTGTCAGACCCTTACGTCAGTGTTTGGTATAAAACAATGACAAGCTATATAACAAAGGTCACAATAATAACATGGTTCAATGAGACGAAAAGTGGCAGCATTTTATTCTTCTTCTTTTGTTATTGCCGATGTCCCGTGAAACAAGTGCATTAGGGTTAATGAATTTTTACAAATTATCCGCGATTTCAAGTTTGTAAAGACCAATATAGATCTAAATTTGTCACTGGTAAGCTTACAATTGCAAGGGACATAAAACATTAGCTATGTGTAAACAACACGAGAACTCTAAAGCAAATAAAAGGATGAGTTAATTAATTCTGTGGTCGAAAATGTTTTACCGAATGACCCCAGCAAACAACCATACAGTATGATCAAATAGAAGTAATTGTGAGAGCTTTAACAGGTATCACTCTTCCAAGTCACTGAACCGTGACTCTATAGATTTGCACAAATATGCAAATAAATACTGTGGAAAAAAATCCGAAAGATAGCCTACAAAGTTCTTGTTTCATAACCACGTTTTATTAATTTTTACAAACAATATTAAAATCCATTATGATGTCCGCACATGTACATATTTAACATACTATTAAGGTATGGGCAGTTTTCTAAAAATATAATAATTCGTGTCTTCATGAATAGGAATATTTGTATTGTAAAGAAAGAAAACTTAGCTTGCCTCCACCGGGATTGGAATTCGAGTCTCTGGCTAGCATGAACAGGTATATTATACATTTGGTTTACTTTATGGATAAATCGAAGACCATTGGTAATTGTTGTCTTTCAGTCGTGCACGGAAACTACTCCATACAGAAATATTTGCATCATTCGTTGTTTTCACAGTCGCAATTCGGTTTATTCCAAAATACAGACTCGAATTTGGTTTTTTGGGGGGATTGACCAGCCATCTTATCTGTGGAACTTGTGTGTAGTGATACAACTGACGTCATTGTCAAGGGGCGGACTACTTTTTAAACTAATGGCAGTAGAGAGTTTGCGTGATAGGGTGGGAAGAGTTTCAAATATTGTTGACTATTTATCTCTGAGTTAAATTCTGATTAAATCGCTACTACTTCAGTTTTTCTCTTGAAATCACAGAATGAAGAAATCACATTATTAGGGTAGTGCTGTACTCCTTCACGAAAATATATAATGTTAGCAACGGATTTCTACGTTTAATTGACTTCCTAATTGACGGACATTTTATTTAAATGACTCTTTAAATTCTTTTAGAGGCATATAGAAGTCGGAAGTACATATAAGATGGAAAACATTGGTATGGATAACAACTTCTTAG
>JAQQZZ010018900.1:0-11221 GCA_030265115.1 Mopalia vespertina | reverse complement strand
CCGCTGTAACAGACAACCAAGAAGACGCATAATTAGGGCCAGTGATCGAAAATAATATTGTCTTTCTCTGCTGTTTATCATGATATTTCTACAGAGGCGTTACATTGTTTGAAAAGTGGCTGATGTATTTGACTGGCTTTTTCGTTTTTTCAATTTGCTTTGATCTTTGTCTGACCGCCGCAACAAGGTTAGTGTGGCAAGGCTTATGACAGAACTTCGTGGAGACATCAGGCTTGCCTAGGGAAGATGGAAATAATGTTTACTTTTAACTTGTCACCGTAATTGGCATTTTTCATTATAGAAAGTATGGTTTTGTATGGCAAGCCGTTTTATCAATTCTTCCTTTATTCTACATGTGTCGAATTAGTTTTGCTTTTATTTTACTTATGTACAATTCCTTTTCACATATGTGAAATTTTACTTACGTTAAAAAGATTTTCACTTATGTGAAAAACAATTCCACATATGTAAAATAAAAGTTTATTTTACATATGTAGAATTCTTTTCAACATACGTAAAATTCTTTTCATCATATTTCATCATATATAAGTAAAATAAAACACAAAAACCTATCTATTTCACATATGTGAAAGAGAATTTCACGTTTAGACGGTTAGACGAGATCTTCTTGTTGTCCTGTGTCTCTTTGAGCTGAGGGGTAATATGAAACCGATCTATTTTGTGGTCTCTTTGTCTCTGTTATACACCCTGTGATTATCATGTATGTGTTTGGTTGTTGTCAGTGGTGTCTAGGGGTGGTTTCCTTCACAAATTGGGCTGGCGCGCCGCTATGTGAGTGAAATATGGTTACGTACGGCTTAAAACCCCAAACAAACAAGCAAACAAACAAACCAAACCCCAGATATATAGGCCTTTCTCTTTCCCTTAATATGTTTCAAAATGTTCAATAGGTTTTTTCAAACACTTGTTCGCCCTATGAATGATAGAAGCGATCGCCAAAACAAAACAATGAAATCAGTTTATCGCTCCGAGACCTTGGCAGGTTGAGGTTTGCGTCTAATTTTGCCCTCACTGTCAAGGTGTCATATAGTATCACCATCCGCCTCCACAGATGCATAGAGTTCTGTATCTCTTATACTCTATAATAACATGTAGTATTATTTATAGATACAGAATTAGAGTGAACATAACTGTGTAATTTCAAAGTTTGCAAAGAAAAACGGCTTTTAAGTGTTCAATAAAACACTGTCCAATAATGTTTGGTACACCGTACTCCCTGAGACATGCCAAACGCGATCTTAAATCGCCCAGTTGCCTGTTTAAAAATATGGAAATACGAATGGAGAGTATCCGCCATTTCCCAGATTTGAAATTGTCACAGAAGGACAAGTATTTGGGGTTTTGTTACACACAAAAAGGCATGTTTACCTAAAAAAAAACCTACAGAATGGATTGGATTGGGATATATTCCAGCATTACGCCGGTAGGTCTACTAAATACAAGTTTTATCGCTCTGCTTACAAATCCGATGCCGATGAGTAAGGACGTAAAAACAATGTAGCTACTACCTACAATGACTATTCCACTAAACGTGTGTATGTATAGCTAGTTCCAACAGCTTTCATGACAAACTACATCTTGAGTAACTACTAGGCCTACTGGAACTGTAATAAAAATTACCGGTAATGTAGCAGCAACCGATAGTATAAACACAATAATGTGATTCATTTAGTGTCTGGATTGTTTAAATGATTTATTGGTTCATTTACTGCTTAATTGGTTGATTAAATAGATGATTAAGCAGTTTAATTGATTGATTGATTGCTTGATTGATCGATCGAGGTGAATTAATGTGCTGTGTTCTGAATTAGTTACTATGAGCATTATCTCTCTTTGCTAATATTAATCTCCAAGAGTTACGGGACTTTGAACGGCTGGATGTTTACACACGCTGATGTGGCATCTGGTCTAGCTTTTAATCGTATCTGTCAAGTGCTGAAACATAGAATATGCAAGCATATCCCAGCTTGGAAAGTACTAAAGATCGAAATAAATATAATAAAACAGTCATATAATAGCTCCAACAGTTTTTTTATTTTACTATCTTAAAGGAATTTTTATTGATTTAGCTTTGGGTCGGGATGCAGTTTCATTTTGTTACAGAAATGCATACCGGCTCACTTTGCCGTATAAATTTTTAACCTAATTTATTTTGCCAATTTCTTAATTTTATTCAGACTTAGTTGAAGTTGTCGTTCTATATGATATATTTATTTAACTGCGTAGCGGATTAAAATATTATCTACGGACAGGGAAAACTAGACCTAAGCTATTGATCTTCATAATAAATAATATAGGTGATAGTCTACCCTGTGGGACTCCAATATCCTGCTCATGAGATCCAGAGAGATAGAGGATTCCACTTTAACCTTAAAATAACAATCTGTTAAAATTGTGACATAAATAGAGGAGCCGACCTCGCAGTCACATGTCTAGGGGATCTTTTAAAATACCATATTCCCAAGTGCCTTCTGGAGTACGCAGAAGCATACACAACTTTTTCATTTATGATAAAAATCATTTTCAAAACGGACGAAATGATCCAACGTTGAGCGACATTGTCTGAACACGTACACTCGAAGTAAGTTTTGGTCTTCAAAAACCCAGAAAAAGCTGTCCTAAATTATTCGCTCCATGGTCTTACAGACGCAGCTTGTTAGAGCTATGGGGCTGTAATTATTTGGATTGGTGTGATCTTAAGTCGGTTTAGAACCCGGGGTTCGAAGTGCTTCGTCCAGGATTGAGGGAATTCTCCCGAAATTCATATTTTGATAATATAAAGTTCCAAGAGCAGCTCAGAGCAGAGTTGAAGGTGTAATATTATTCAGAAATTGTATAAGATAGCATCAGGACACAAGCAGTCATTGGCCCTATGAAGTGCAGATTTTAGTTCCTTGAGGCTAAATGCGAGTGGTTGGAGGAAGCTTTCTGTTGCCCTGGTGCTGTCAGAGCTTAAGGGGATCGGAAGAGGGTCTTTTTGGGATGTATTTGCATTGCGTTCTATTATTGTCGTGTAGTTATCCTGTCTTGTCTTTGTTTATTGCCAGTGGCGTCGAGGGTGGTTCCTTCACGCATTGGGCTGGCACGCCGTCATGTGAGTGAAAGTACGGCCTTAAACCAAAACAAACAAACAAACAAACAAACTAAATGTGAATTTATAATTCTCGAGGTTTTTCGAAACAAAATTTGGCTTGCTGTTCTCCTTTTTTGTCTTTATCCTCTGGAACTGATCAGTGTGTGGTAGAGGAGGGTTTTTTCAGTAAAATTGTCGGCATGTTTATCGGCAATTTCGGAAGTAGAGGTTAGCAAGCCAGAGCCTTCAGATGTTGTACCTTGGTTTTCTTGTTATCAGAAACCTTACGCATTGATGCCATGCCGGACACGATACGGACACGAACCACACCCAAATTTGACCCACACACGTGCACGAAACCCCACCCGTACTTGTTCTACACCAGGACACAAGCTCCCTGAGCTTTGACTATGTCTAATTTCTTATGGCATTGCCGTTTTCTTAAAACTTCAGTTCACGCCCTACTTTTCAAAATAGCTCTATTGTACAAATTTAACTGACTTTGATGTGATTATATAGAAGAAAACTAGGTTACGTCGTGTGACCGGTAGAGGTAAAGCACAGATATGGATTGTTATGTGTCTGGAGTCGGGTGGGTTCGGGGGTAGTCCGGTACGGATGTGTGGGTGTGCGGGCGGGACCATGTCCTACACCCGAAATAATGTCGGGTCCTACCTCAGACACTTTTATACGTATCGTTGATAAGTTACTGTAGCCCTGTTATCAACTTGACGTGCGATGACGTTAGCTCGTTTGTTTTAATTTTTAACTATATAAATGATTACATTGTTTTGTATGAATATGATGCAAACTTAATATATTTGGCCAGAATGACGACATAGAGTGCTGACGTAACCAGCATGGACGCAAATGGTTCTGTTGTTTTCTCCATAAGATTTATGGTGGACTGAAGATTCAATATCCAAGTTCTATTCGAATATAACAAGAGTTAAAGGTTGACTTCAAATCGTCTTTTAAAAAATCTTATACCAGTTATACATTTTCTCGTAGCAATAAAATAAACAACAAGACTATTTAATGCAAATCAAATAAAGTTTTTTTGTGCAATGATAGTCCATATATCAAAAGTATTTATTATGATTATTTACGAATTTGGGAGTTTGCAATCAGTATCACCATTTGTCAACTTGAACGTTTTCGAAACACTTTAGACTTTGTAATAGCTCATGTTATTCAAAGAGCAAATCGTTATCTATAGCATTTAGGATAGGTGAAGGTCATTCAGAAATAATTAAATCTCCAGAACCTATTCCGGTTTTCATTGCATTAGGGGTAGCATTTGATATCCTTAAGGCAATTATTGCATTAGGGGTAGTATTTGCTATCCTTAAGGCAATTATTGCATTAGGGGTAGTATTTGCTATCCTTTATGCAATTATTGCATTCTTTAAGTATAATCGTTTTATTATATGATTTCACAATTAAACATTGGACAATTTTAAATCTCGGACTCAATTAGTAGTATATAAGTAGTACTTTGCCCCTTCCAAGCGATCATCACTGAAAGTATGTCAAATTTTGTCACACAATTCGAACTTTTCACGAAACTGTGACTTTTTATAATAAACAGATTATATATAAAGTGCGTGGTGCGTGTCTTTGTATCAGCTCTCGTTGTCTCAGATCGGACTGCGTATCAATTTCGTCCTTCGAGCTCGATTGATACTGCAGTCCGTCCTGAGACAATTCGAGCTGATACATTTAAGCCACTACTTGAGTATTTAGCCCAAAGCGTTAAAGCAAATCTATCGACTTTGACGTCATTGTCATAAAATGTAACAAATAAAAAAAATATTTTTCTGAAATTACTCTCACAAATCATCGGCTTTATACAAATCTTTGCAAAATAAAGTCCATTTCTAGAGAATTTTCAAAACAGGGTTTGCTTTTAAACATCCAATTAAAAATCTCTTATTAGCCGTTTCTAGTCTTAACCGGCATACCTAGTTAAATTGGTTGACGACAAACTTGTTATTCAGACAGCCAGTAAAAAAGGCAACGGCACATAAACGACATGACCCTGTTCTGAACATACTCTGAAAAGCTTACGCACTTTGTCAGATACACTTACGCACATATATATATACATGTATAACGCTCCGCTGATCAGTGAGTGTAGTCTGAAATAGAAATTCACTCCTGCCAAAATGCGAATATTGAACAAAATGGTAACATCAATTAAGGAAGACAAGATAATTGGCGTACATAAGCATCAATCGAATGATTTAATGGCATGTTGGCCGCAAATAGTTTTTTATTCATAGTTTTTTTTAATTCATGAAAAGAAGTAGTGACAGTATGCTATACCCTGTATAAAGACAATACATAGAGGATATCTACTGCTACAAACAATAGATTTTCAGGGGTTTTTTTTATACCGAACTATATTCAAGCAGACGCCTAGTTACCTCCAGCTGGAAGCTGCATGCTCCAGAAGGGGGAGACAACTCAGAATTACAAAAAAGTAGTTCCATCTACAGTGAAAATATCAAGTTTTTCATAGTACTTAGCGATACCACAAATATCAATATTTCACTGATATGATGTTTATTTCTCAGATAGTTTTCACTATCTCATCGTTTGGTATATAATAATATATATTTTATAGTCCAAAGCCGGAGTTTCAAAAAGAGATTTTTTTAAAAATTTCTATTGTCAGTATCTGAAAAAGAAAAAACTTTCCTTAAAAGAGCATTGTATTGGATATTTTTTATATTGCTGATCGTTAATATTATAGTAAACACGATGTAATTGTCTACTCGACTCCATTATACATGCATTGCATATGAGCTTTGTATTCATTTGGGTCAGATGACTAAAGATTCATTACATTATAGGTCAGATTAAAAAGTTAGCCAATGGCATCCTGCAGGTCATGATTTACAAACGTTAGTTATTGTGTACGAGAGAATAGTAATTTGGCTAAAAGAATTGATCCAGCTTCCATGTACGAATCCATGCTAACAACATTATTAGAATCCACGTATTTGGGTATCATCTGGTCGTACTCCTCCCTCAGTTTTTTGCAGATACACACTTTAAACACAGCAGCATATAACTCCTCTAGAGCTGTCTTCGGTACCGTCGGGTTGTGGATTGGGCACGTCGTTGAACTTTGGTGTGTACTCTTAGTTGTAGGCGTTGGATCCGGGCTTTTTGTGGTAGATTGTTGAGTTGAATCGGAGATTTTTGTGGTAGATTTTGGTGTTGGAGCGGAGGTTATCGTGGTGGATTCCTGGGTTTGATCCGAGGGTTTTGTGGTCGCCTGCTGTGTTGGATCCGAGCTTTTTGAAGTGGATTTTTGTGATGGATCCGTGCTTTTAGTAGTGGATTTCTGTGTTGGGTCCGTGCTTTTGGCGGTCGATTTCTGTGTTGGATTCGAGGTTTCTGTGTTCGTTTTCTGTGTTGGATCCGAGCTTTTTGAAGTGGATTTTTTAGTTGAATCGGAGCTTAACGTGGTGGATTTCTCGGTTGGATCCGAGGATTTTGTGGTCGCTTCCTGTGTTGGATCCGAGCTTTTGGAAGTGGATTTTTGTGTTGGAACAGAGCTTTTCGTTGTTGGGTTTTTTGTTGTTGTTGTAGGAAGAGGGTCGCCGGAGCAGGACAGCTTCATATTCCCACCACCTACAACACAATAGTTATATATATTAACAGATATGTACTTCAATAATATTGACACAACAGTTGCCTCATATAGGCACGTATGGTTCTTGGCTTTACTGTAACCAGTTCTACATTGGGTTCCGCATTAAAGCTTGTAAGCAAGATGACGCGTGGGATGATTCGCTGAGCTGTGTTATGGTAAGAACTTCAAATTAACCATGCCTCATCCTCGCTATCCATGAGCTATATTCCTAATTAGTCTATATAAAACCCTTCGCGTACCGAACCGTTATAACCAGAATCTATAGTTATGTCCCCTGGTGAATAAAGTTATCAAGGTTCGAGTTAACTCCCCCTGTTGCAATTACATCCATCCAATCATTTATGCACTTGTTGAGAATCGCGGCAGTTGTCACTAGCCGTGTTTTATCGTACCACGCCATCTGATTAGGTGTCTACAAGTACCCCGACAGCCAATCAATTTCGTGGCTGTAGATTGTTTTCATAGCGTCTTCGTCCGCCAAGGGTTGTAAAGTAGGCCCTAAAGTAGCTCTGAATCAAATTCTTGGCTATGATGACCATGCCTTGAGCTGGCAACAAAAACTCAGTTTTATCTTGAAATGTACTGATCTTTCGGCACACTTTAAATATTATAGAGAATTTATAACGAATGACCTGTAACCTAGTTTTATAGTAAAAATTGAGTTAAGCTTAATGTTAAGCTATAAGTGTATGGACTAGGTTCTAAACGTTACACTTTGAATTAAGACATGTAAGACATCATCTCCAAAATGTGTCATAAGACATGTAGATATAAATCTGACCTTGAATGACTTTAAAAGTGAACTTCATGCTACCATCGTTTTGTAGAAAGGTCATCCTCTTTTTGGAAGACAGTGGGAGGTCAAAGAAACTGTCGATGTAAGGGCAAAGCAGTCGGAATGTCTTCCTCGGGGTGAGGATCTGTAGTTTGGATGAACACGTGTCAGCACCCACTCGCTTCACAGATTCCACTAAGGTCACTTTAACCGTCCCGTTAAAGTCATCGCTCGGGGTTAAAATACAAGAACAGAACTTGGACGAGTCACTTGGGTAGTTCAGCTGCCCGTACACCGTGTCGGTAAAAGTAACTTCATTCTGATAACACACGTGTATCGCTTAAATAAACAGAAATATGTCATAAAGGTTAATTGAAAATTAAACAGTTTTGAAATGGAAGCCTGTCGCACACGAACGATTCTCCATCGGCGACTTATGGCTTCTTCGAAAATCATAAGTCGGCGACGAATTGCAAGATATATATTTTCAATGAAAATTACTCCCATAGTTGCATTAGTGTGATCACTCATTAGAGATCCTGTATAAATTGACGTCACGACATAAACGGTGTTGGCCTACTTACCATATCACAAATGATTTACTTCATGGCATATATGATGAACTAAAGAGAACACTAATCATACATTCACGTCACACCATACATCCCACACTGAACATAATAATAATAATTGATTGAATGTCTACATTTAACAACAACGAATTGACACCATATGGCATCTTCTTTGTGCAACCATCAATTGCTTGTTATAGTTTCGTTTGTCTCTTCTGAGAGAACACACTGTTACATACTGTTAAGCGCCCAGGGTATTCCACAAAGCGATCTTAGCCTAAGTTGATCTTAATTACCATGCCGACTAAATGCCTTAAGTACTGGTAGCCATGGCAATTAATATGAACTTAGACTAAGATCGCTTTGTGGAACGGGCCTCAGGGTACAATTTTTGTGGAAGAAAGAAGGCTTATTTGTCCTCACTTAAATGTCCACAAGTACTAATAACATCTTATATTCATATATTGATATTTGATAAATCGATAAAAACCGATTTAAAAAAAGTGAACATATAAAGCATTTAACTGGTTAGAAACTTGATGACATACAGGCGTATGAAGAAGTCATTGTGCAGTCACAACTAGCGCCCCTAATAACTATGGTACCTGTTATTATTATTATATAACTGTTTGTTATAGTCTTACTATAAATTGGCTTTATTCAATACAACAAATGACCGCAGCAGACCACAAACTTAACCGAGTTTCCCTTTAAATATATAGAAGAAAATAAATCCGATCCAGCGATACAAAGAACCAATAACGATGCAACATGATATATCTACGTTTACTATATACTAGTACCGTTTATCTTTCACGTTTTGTAACATTTGATTAAAACCATCGTCGTCTTACCTCTATGATATAGGGTATAGTCGGCTTGGTAATAAACCAGGACCATGATTTTCGGTAAATTACAGTAAATTTTGCACCTTGATTTTTTCCGTGACTGTGGCAAAGTGCATACAGTGAAGAATGTAATGGCGCTGGTTTATTCCAAAGTTGCAGCTGGTCTGCGTTGACAAAAACAGATGGTACTTAAGGGTTAGAAATGGTCTTTCAGTTCAAGTTAAATGCTTTGATTCTATATAAAATGTTCCAGTCTTACAAACTGCATACTTACTGTTAGCAGTTGTTTGTCCTTCCAATTGAGCATGACCGCCTGTAAATACAAAAAAAGGTAAAGAAATACAAGACATTATTGCGACACTTAATGACTTTAGCTCCAATCGTTCATTGTACCGAGATCCTTTAGGGGTTGCATTCTACAGAGCAGCATCCAGAAACTTTAGTTATTTATTTAGAGTATTTTGATAAGACTAACTTTAATGTCTCATACATGTTCTAATAACTATGGTACCTATTATTATTATTATATAACCGTTTGTTATAGTCTTACTAAATTGGCTTTATTCAATACAACAAATGACCGCAACAGACCACAAACTTAACAGAGTTTCTCTTTAAATTTTAAAAAGCCTTTAAATGGCTTTATCAATTGCTAGATTGACGGGAATTCATTTTGAAGATCAGTTGATTGGAATTCCTTTTCAAGATCAGTTGACCGGAATTCCTTTTGAAGATTATTTGTCAATCATAAATGGAATTCATTATGAAGATAAGTTATCAATCATGAATGGAATTCCTTTTGAATATCAGTTGTTAGCCATTAATGGTATTCCTTTTGAAGACCAATAGTTACACAGAATGTTAATATACCGTCATCAGTTAGATGCGTTACTATTAACTGATCCGGACATATTGTCTTAAGTAAATCTACATTGCTGGCATTATATTTCATGACGTATTGGTCATGGGGCCAACCCTATCGATGAAGACATGCGACATTCTGTGTATTTTCGAGACAATTATTACAATAAAAAAGTTTAACTCTTTTTAGGAAGAATGTCCTAACAAGCCGTTATATCCAAGCTTGAGGAATCATAACATTCCTCTTCATCCGACCTGGACTGTTATGAGCAAGCTAAATCTCCCTTGTAGTAGATGTTTCGTTTGCTTTATACATTACATTTTCATTTCAAAATGGTAAATAATCGATAACGTTAAAAAAGCCTAAAATATGTATTTTCCAAAAACAGATGGAGAATAATAAATGAACGGTTATACCATACAAAAAGTCAACAATTTCTGCTACCTATAGGTATAATCATAATTGTCCGAGGAGCTTTAAGATAGTGCGTAAGTATATGGTTGACCAGGCAACCTGCGCTATTTTAACATTTTCGATCAAGTTTTTATTTCGAAAGTTAATCATCCCAATTCTGTTGTATGGCAGTGAAATATGGTATGTAAAATGATGAAAAAATCTCGTAAAAATTCTAATCAGATTGCGCACGTTTTAGGCGTAATGAAGCAACCAACAAATGTTGCGGTCTTCGTAGAGCTGGGCAAATATCCCCTATACCCGTACATTGTTCGCTCGTAGCACTCGAATGCACACGATACGAGTCCCTTAATATAAACTGTCAGATAGAATCTGTTTGTTACTAGAAAAATGCGGATATTCTAATATGTACGGCGGACAAAAAATATCGAAGACATATTATTGAAATGTATAAAGCGAAGAATATTTGGTCAATGTGCCGAAGAATGGTATAACCATGCAGTTGCTAGAAAGAAACAAATTAGATAGTTCATCTTGTAATAAGTCTTCATCTATTTTTTACCAAACTTTGATCCGATAAAAAAAAAAGTCAAATACAGACGACCATTATGTTCCATAAGATATGTATCTCATATGCTGGGGATAAAGAGAGGTAGACATCTTGCTCTACCCACATAAGAAATGCAATGTTAAACGTGTAACCTAAATCAATTGAAGACGAATACGATTTCTGTCCTCGTTACAGAGAATGTAAATATCTCCATAAATATATGTCTGGACAACATTAGTTCCAACAATTTATAAGAACAAAAAAATCTCAAATTGAAAGAAGAATTTTGGTAATTTTTGCTACTATGTTACGAAAAGAGAAATAAATTGTGTTACCTGATAATATGATATATCTAAATCTGAGTACTAAACAAGGTGATTATCTACTCGCAGGTCAGGACTCTAAAAATAGACTTTTCTACATTCTGCCTAAAATTCAC
>JAQQZZ010018889.1:0-11222 GCA_030265115.1 Mopalia vespertina | reverse complement strand
GGGTCAAAGATACGGTCTTAAAACAACACACAGAGAATTAACATTTAGGTAAGACAAAGATAACAGTAAGTACTGGTGTTCCCACATAACTTATCTATTTTATTGATGAACACGCTTAGTAGCTAGCTAAGTATACTTTAAATATTCAAACCAACATTTCCTACTTATGTTTAAGAACGTTTTTTTTCCTTCAAATAGCCGATTAATAAAAGTTATGGTATTTATCCCCATATTGGTGCAATATGCACAATGCAATGTTGGCCATATTTTTTGTGAACTTTGTGAAATAAAACCACATTTATGGTATTAACTGAAAAAATTTGATGTCAATATCTGATTTTGAGTGATGGCCATATTGGTTTGGGGAATTAGGTAAAATCAAATGCAATCCCATCTGTTTCTTAACTGGAGAACACTATTTAAAAAATTTGAAATAAGACAGTGAATCTGCTCTAAAGCCTTGTGTCCACAACACATACAGATGTAATTATTGCCAAATTATGCATTGGTGGCCATTTAGTTTCATTGAATTTGAAAATATCCGTACAGAGAGGAAGCACTGTACAAGTTTCAAGTTAATCTGTGAATTTGACAAAATTATCATGTTTACAGCACAAATCCCATCCATCGTCTTAACAGGAGGAAGCTACATACCAAGTTTGAAGTTAATTGGTGAATCTGTTTTAAAGCTAGTGTTTTCACAAACAATTGTGATGGACCGCCGCCTGACGGAAGGACGGACAGAGGGGATGGAGGGATAGAAGAATGAATGTAGGGAGAGAGACAGAAGGATGGATGGAGGGGCGGAAGGGCGGATTGATGCCAAGTAGCATTTCTAAGTCCCCCCACCCACCCCATAATATAGTAGTGTAGGTATCGTATCAAAGAAATAGCACCAGAACAGTGATCTTGTAAACCCAGAGTAGAATTACTATTAAACATCCCAGCCTGAAGCTATCTATGAATTTTGTACAGCTTCAAGTAAACAAACAGGAAGATTAAGTCATGAGTGACAATTGTCACAAAGAGTACAGACTGATTAGAAAACAAAAAGCTGCAAATGGCTAGCTACATCTAGGGCACTTGTCAATTTGTTCAGCCTTGTGAATTATTAAAGAATACAACCATCCAGTAAGCCATTTGTTGCAACTCTGACAGCTACTACCTTTCACAAAGCCAGCAGAGAACTGTCTGTGTATGCATGAATTATTAGTCCATTGCATGTCACCAGTTGTCCAGCTGTCTGCATTGACATGGAGAGGAAACTGTCTTTAATTAATAAAGTCTGCTGTATTAATTTTTCTGCAAACTTTTTCTTATCCTTAACTTCACAAAGTGATATAGATTTAGTCTGCTTCTATAAATTTCAATTCATCCAAGCATCTCATAAAAAGACTTGTAATGACATTAAGTGGAATCAATCACAACAGCAGGACATCTAGTGTATGGAGTTTCAAGTTATTCATCATTTTTTATTTATTTGTTTGATTGGAGATTAACCTCGTACTCAAGGGTATTTCACTGATATGATGACAGATTGTCCACTGTTCCATGCCTAATTATGGTGGAAAACCGAAGGGAAACTGCATCTGTACTTTCATCTGATACAGTCAGTGTTTGTTATCTTGTCCAGGGTTAATACAGTCCGTGTTTGTTATTTTGCCCGGGGTTAATACAGTCAGTGTTTGTTATCTTGCCCGGGGTTAATACAGTCAGTGTTTGTTATTTTGCCCGGGGTTAATACAGTCAGTGTTTGTTATCTTGCCCAGGGTTAATACAGTCGGTGTTTGTTATCTTGCCCGGGTTTAATACAGTCAGTGTTTGTTATCTTGCACGGGGTTAATACAGTCGGTGTTTGTTATCTTGCCCAGGGTTAATACAGTCGGTGTTTGTTATCTTGCCCGGGGTTAATACAGTCAGTGTTTGTTATCTTGCCTGAGGTTAATACAGTCAGTGTTTGTTATCTTGCCCGGGGTTAATTCAGTCAGTGTTTGTTATCTTGCCCAGGGTTAATACAGTCAGTGTTTGTTATCTTGCCCAGGGTTAATACAGTCAGTGTTTGTTATCTTGCCCGGGGTTAATACAGTCGGTGTTTGTTATCTTGCCCGAGGTTAATACAGTCAGTGTTTGTTATCTTGCCCGGTGTTAATACAGTCAGTGTTTGTTATCTTGCCCAGGGTTAATACAGTCAGTGTTTGTTATCTTGCCCGGGGTTAACAAATGAAAATGAAATGCTGATTTTGATTTTGACCAGAGAGAGATAATAAAAATGAACACCAATACAAGGCAGCATAAACGTACGAAATTTGCACTCTCAATGCCCTTTGTATTTAAGCTCATACCATGCTTTTTAAGTATCATAAACCATCATGGTTAAAAAGCCAAAATATAGAAACTAAAAACAAGTATCTTGTCATTTCTCAGAGCTTATTATTATGTGACGGTTGTCCTTATGGCATGGCAACTATGAAATACCTTTCCGAATGTTGACTAGATAGTAGATCTTTGCCCAAAATAAAAAATAATTACATCATATGACCACAATGTCACATGTTAAAGTATTTAGCATTTACTGCCTATACTGTATTTCATAAACTTAACCTAGAGCATCATCACAAATGTACAGGTGTACAAGTACATTTGAGAAAATAAGGTCAGGTAACTATGTTTACCTTTTTGTACAAGCCAGATAGAGTTATGCCCCTTTATATCCTGATTAGTAATGAAAGACAAGTGAAAAATAAATCATCATTCAATCTTTGGATAAAAAGCAAAACATTATTTCTCATTTGCATAAAAAAAAATACACAAATATAATAGTTTTGCAGATAGAACTTGTTGTGTCCAGAGATTGAGATACATGTACATGCAGACTGATAACTGCCAATAGATCTAATTAGACTTTTTAAGAATTCTAATTGCATTCATTTGGGATAGTTCATGTCAGTCAGGGACTGTCGTGATAGATTATCTCGAGAAAAGTAATTTACCAAATCAATGCAGTCATTCACATATGGTTCTACAACGTTCTGTGGAAAACCTACATGTGTAATATGTTTGCTCTTTTAAATGCCCCCCTACACAAAGAAAAAATATTGTCTTTTGGTACATATTGTGCTATACATGTCTGTCAACTCCCCACCAAAAATGTTGAGGCTGCTGTATAGCATATCAAATAAAATGTTCTAAGATTTTCCATAAATTCAAAAGTTTTGCAAACATAGATGCAGGGAAAGATTTACTTCCCATTTGACAACCGAATACCAGTTGTCAAAAACTTAGAAAAACTCAATGTGATTCTTGAAAAACTGAATTTGCTAACATTTTATGGGAGAAAACTCAATTTATTACATGAAAATTGAATTCCATTGCTGAAATGTAGAGCAAAATACTGAATTTTGATGCTTGGCAAAAAGCTGAATTTGAATTCTTATCAATGAAACAAAACAAACATGTTTAAAGAAGCTGTTGTAGCCATCAGGTCAGGTTGTTGGTCTGCAGGCAAACTCTCACAAAAAATAAAAACCATGCACATTTCATAGTCTGATACTGTTACAAGGCTAAATGTTAAAAATTGTCTTTGTTCTGTGATACGTATACACTGTCAGTGAGAGTGCCACGATTCATGTGGCTAATAGTTGAATTTGAATCTCAATATACTTCAGGAAACAATATGTTAAAAATGTTGTTATTGTTGTTGTTGCAGTAACAAAATTACATATATCTGAGTGTATCTGATTTCAAGTGACAAGCATTTACAAGCTTTTTGTTTTTAATTCGTTGTGTTTCTTAAATAATGTGTCAGATTAATTAACCACAATGTTTGAAAGAGTAAAAGGTGAAAATAATGATTTAAATGCATATTATGATAAAATAACTATGTGGCCTAAATTTATTTTTGCATTAAAAAAAAAAGTACAAATTTCAATGAACTTTTTTAAAGCGATGCTCTGGGCTGCAATAACCCCTATATCCCTTGAAAGGTTACAAATAAACATAAACATCATTTCATTATCTTATAAAATCACTTGAGGGTTACGAGTATATATCTACCTACCATCACTGGTAGCTGACATTTTGGGCGTGGCCAACCCTATTCATGACGTCACGCGACTAACACTCTTCTTTGTTACAGGTTTATAAAATTTGTGAACCAATGACTTATATAGGTCATTGGTGTCAACTATCAAGGTTTAAGCATTACCTAATGTTTAAGGTCCAATTATAAAATGGATAAAGCTTGATTAGAAAATTAGATAGCATAATTCAACACAAGAGATGATGCCTGTTTTACATATATGCATTTTATTGCAGAGAGGAGTATCGCTTTAAGTAGTTCCAAACTGGCAATTTAAGTTGTATCAAAATATGTTTCAAGAGTTCTGACAATTTCATCGGACCAAAATAAATAATATTCCAAAAAAATAATTTATTCCAAAATAAAGCTCCCAAAACTAATTAGAAAGAAAAAAAAAAGACATACATGTATCTCCACAACTGTAAAGTCTGTAACATAATCTTACAGTTTAGATCCGTGCATTTCAAGTTATTTCTAACATTAAACTGTCATAGTTATCAAAAAGTATAAAAACTCAATCAGCATGCTGGGCACAGGGTGTCAAATTATTCAAAAACTCAATCTGACCACAAAAAAACTCAATTTAAAAAAAAAATGGAGTTTTTAGTCATGATTTTGACTTTTATCTATCCCTGAGATGTATACCTGAAATTCCTCAAAAGGGTGTCTCTTCATCAGACTTTCAGAGTTTGCCACTACACATATTCTGCTCTAAACATGTGTTTTAAAACAGCTCTCTTTCAAAAGTACTACTTTCATAGTAATACATTTTCAGTTTAAATTGAGCAAATTTTGTTGAAATGAAGTCCAACCGTTCACAACGTAGCTGTGAACATTTACTGTTAGAAATACTAGATCATAAAAAAGAATTTGTTCTATTTTCTGAAAACCTTCAGTTTTAAATCATAGAAATGTCCTTATTTGGATCTGTAATGTTTGTTTGTTTGATTGGGGTTTAACGTCGTACTCAAGGGTATTTCACTTATATGACGACGAACTGTCCACTTCACACTGTTCCCTGCCTTATTACGGTGGAAAACCGTGAGGAAACCTCGTAAAAACCACCCCCATGATTGCCGGAGCCACATCTTGTGTCTCACTCATATACCCTAGGGTCGACAGACGGACTAGATCCTGTGAATGGTACATCGAAGTAGGCTCAGAAAGCGCACTCTCTAACCACTATTTAAAGCCACGGCTGCGGGCCTAAAATCATTGGAAGAAAACTATAACGTGCATGTCCCTTTTATGCTTCCATAGTTTTGAGTCTTGTACAGTGCAAACACTGATAACTGATCTGTGTGACAAAATGCCTGCTGTACCATTATCTGGTCTGTTTTATTCAACATGTAATTTAGATGATAAATGCTGAGATCGACATGTTATAGAGGTGGGGGCTACACAATACTAATGGGCACTGGTCAGATCTGATGTGATCATTAACTGCTCCAAACAGAGTCATTATCTAAACTGGGATTAATATGACATTTGGGTAAATAATCTGATTATCTGAACTGAACTCCATCCATTTAAGATGAAAAACAGTACCATTATTCTCATTCAGTCTGGTTATCAATAGACAAAGTATCAGAAGAAAATACATTTTTAAAAATGGTTTCAATAATTTTGCAACCCTTAATGCAGACCACCTGCCTACCTTGAAAGAAATTTACGTGTAAGAAATTTATTTTTTAGGAGTATTTTCTTACTATTATGTGTATTTTTGTGCTGAAGTATATATCTACATTGTAAATGTAGCATTGAATTTTAATTTCTATGAGGATTTGGATGTCCTATTGGTGTATTTAACATAAATTTTGTGTACAAAATACGTCAAAAATACAGCGGTTCGGCAAGTCTGCTTTATAAATAAATAAAATTTATTTTTGCCAAATTCTATAAAGATATATTTAAAAAGTGTTTAAAAAAAATGTACATGAAAAAATATATATATATGAACACAAAAAAAAATTATTAGAGAATAATAATTCTATCAATTTACAAAGCCGATAAAAGCTTGGTTGGCTAAATTAAATAAAAAGACGTTGATATTTCATATCCCACCCTATTATTATACACAAATCTAAAATAAAAAAAATTTAAAAAAATATAAAAGGTTAATAATTCTGATGCTTACTGAACAATTTACAAGTAGTGAT
This sequence comes from Mopalia vespertina, assembly GCA_030265115.1. Taxonomy (NCBI): domain Eukaryota; kingdom Metazoa; phylum Mollusca; class Polyplacophora; order Chitonida; family Mopaliidae; genus Mopalia; species Mopalia vespertina. The sequence continues at coordinate 4,985 of JAQQZZ010018889.1, read as the reverse complement.
CCGTTTTTGTTTAGATTATAATAGTAATTACGGTAAGTTATTATAGAAGGGGTCAGCCATGGATCATCCCTGATCAGTAATGACCAGTGGTTAACACAGGCTCACCATTAATCAACTACCACATTAGGACAGGATTTACCACCAGAATGACAATAACATTTAATAATGGTAGCTGTGTGAATGAACTTCAAAAGAAATCCGTAAACAATTGCTTCACCGAGTTCAATATCAAAGTGCATGTACATGTACGTGTGCAAAGTTGTTTGTCTGAATACAGTTCCACAGCATATGGAACCATCGACTGATAAAATGTCCACATGATTGACTAGAAATGAGTTATTTTTTTGTTATATTGGGGTTTAATATCACACTTAACGGTAGTTCACTTATTTCACTGATGGTGGATCATCCATTTTTTATTCTGTCTTTAATGTTTAAATAGTATGGTAGAAAAGCGATGAGTCCTCGTATAAAACAAATGCCAGAGCAACATAGAGTGACTCTCTCTCTCATAAACCTGAGATAAACAGAGGGACTCGAACTTGTGAATGACTAAATGAATGAATGATTGATTGATTGATTGATGTTTAACATCATACTCAAGGGTATTTCACTTATATGATGACAGACTGTCCACATCACATTGCTCCTCGCCCAATTATGGGGGAAAGACTGTCCACGTCACATTGCTCCTTGCCCAATTATGGGGGAAAACTGGGAGGAAACCTTGTAAAAACCAACCCCGCGATTGCTGGAGCCACATCATGGGACTCACTCATATACCTGATGGTCGACAGACGGACTTGATCCTGTGAACAGTTAATCAAAGTAGGATTAGTAAGCAGACACGCTACCACTGAGTCACGACCGCGGGCCCCAATGACTAGAGGCGGATCAGTAGGTGGACATGCTAACCACTGAACCAAGGCAAGGCTACCCAGATTAGAAATATGGACATGGGTTATCAGAGGAGTTTCTAGCGTTAAATTGGTTCTGGAAATCGTTTGGGCAACCAAATATTTTGCGCCCAAATTAATGCAAAACATTTTACTGCTTTCATCATAAATGTATCTGTGTTAATACCAAGCAAGAGGAGTAGAGACCCCTGATTGTGTTCTGAGCAATCTGAATGGCCAATGTACGAGTGGCTAAATGTGTAATTTAACAATGTCCAAAACATTTGTTAAAATAAATTTGTATTTGTTTGATTTCGTTCCAGAGCATAAAAAAAAGTATAGTACAACAAGAATAACGTGTTTACAATTGAATCTGTCAAAAATTATAATGGTTGAGTGAGCAAAGACATTAAAATAGAATTTTATTTTCAAATCTAGATAAAGTTATCTTGAGGGTTATATTTTTATATTTATGATAATTGGGTCATGATCAGTGGACCATAGAAATTGCCAACAATGTTAGAGTACAAATGGTGACTCACCTAATTCCCACAGAACAAACACAAACTGTTCAATCTTTTTTTAATTTTAATATACCTTACCATTTGACACTTGCATTAATAGCTTTAAACAAAATATATCTAAACAGTTCTTTAAAAAATGTTGAGTAAAATAAATCTGTTGAGCATATACATTTACATACATGCACGTCAGTGCTTTAGATAAGAGAAATATTTGTAGCCTTAATTTACATGTACATGTACAAGAGGTAAATTCATGGTCGTTTTACCCTGAGCCACTGTAGCTCAGTCGGTTAAACAAATGTTAAAGTGCTAGCCAGATACCAAATTGGAATTGGGCAGGAGGAAAACTAAATTTTCTTTCTGGGCATTAAAATTATGTACCGGTATTTCTAAAAATTAATCTCATTTACACAGGGTTCTACAGGGCTCCAGATAGTCTTTTTTCACATGGGGTATTTACCCTCACTTTTCAGAATATGTAGGTAAATCATAGATCATACAGTAATTCACATGTATATAACACGATGTATCCTCTATTATACTTTTTTTTTATATAAATAAAGATAACTTTTGTGTTCAATCCCACAGTATCTTTTTGTTTGTTTGTTTGTTGTGTCAGGTTTTTTTTTTAATTGTTTTTGTTTTTTATTGTTTAATTGTATTTTTGGGGGAGGGGGGATACTTCTGAAAAGTTCTGATCATAAGCTTCTTTGGTAGATACCAGGAGTTTATCAAATAAAGAAAGAACTTTTTTACAAATGACATGTTCATGTATGTTCAGTTTGTGATGTTGGACAGTTTCTTACTTTTAATAGCCTTGGATTCCTCATCAAGGACAACCAACATATCTAAAGTGACCAAACTGTTAGAAAAGCGGCTTTACCTAAATACTAACTAACCTTCCTTTTTTTGGGGGGTTCATTCAATGTCTGGTATAAATAAAATTATCGAATACTGATACTTGCCATGTAAACCTCAAGATGGTTTAAGATGGTATTTTAGATATAAATAGCGGTCGTTTTACGCACATAAATAAAGATGTTTGCATTTTAGTTTGTTTGCGTATTTGCACAAAAATACTGCGTAAAATACGCACACTATCTGGAGCCCTGGTTCTAGATAAACTCCCAGAGACAACTTTCTAAATTATAATAGATCTTAATCAAATACAATATATAAGCTTAAACCACTAACATGTGTGAGATATCAGATTCAAACAAGACTGATTGGCTAGCCTACACTTTATAATCAGTGAGATTAGATATATTATATATATATTAGCATTCATTAACCAGATGTGTGCAACTCTGTATTCAGTAGATTAGACAGCATTGTTTCTCCCCATAGGTGTAGGTAAGAACATATGGGGTAATGATACATTGATTGATTCATTGATTGATTGGTTGGTGTTTAAGCTGTGTATTCCAAAAATAAGTACCACTAGCATTACCATAAGATGTGAAGTATTTAGATTATGTTGGAAACTTAATCTTCCTCCAGAGCTATGTAAAGATGGCAATGCAAATTTCAGAACAAACTGCCATTAGCCAGAGGGCAGTAATGATACATGTATGAGAATTAAATATGTGGTCTTGTTCTGCAGCTTTAGTTCAGAAAACTTGTGTTGTGCGGCTTTTAATAGTTCAGAGAGCGTCCTCACTATAACACATATTGGTTTGAATCCTGGTGGAGGTTAACAAATTTTTTTCTCCTCATTTATTCAAAATATAGATATCTCCCATTTTTACCTACCGCACATGACAAAAAAAAGTCAATTTGTTCAATCACTTTGCTCTATAGATATACAACTTGCTATCTAAAACAAGTCATTTTCATCAAGATAACTACAAAAGGCTTTATTTTTGATCAAACAACTGGGTCATACTCATTGAACCATGCAAATAAACAACAATGCAAAAAGCACACAGGAAATGAAACTTTTGTTTATTATAATAGGATACATGAAATGTACAATTGGCTGCTCTAAAATTTGCATGTACATGTATTTGGCACTTACTGAACTTGGTTCCAAATCACACACTATTTTGTTGAGGCCTAAATAAATAAAGAAATAAAAACAGGCTCTAACTATAATAAAGGTGAGGACAATTGTAACATTTTATAAACATGTTGAGAATGACTAATCAGACAGATCAATGTCAATTAGCATATTTTCAGGTGAGCGATCAGGTGTTATTGATTAGATCAGACAGCCTTAACAGGTGACAGATGGTTGATTACTAAACTCAGTGACGTGTCCGAAAGATTAAAGAGTGATTCCCTGGTCGGTCACCTGTGAATGGACCAGGGGCTTACCAAGAAATCAAAAGCATGGTGTCCTAAATGGTCATTTTGATTTAATTGTTTAGTAACTGAGGGTCCAATTTTTACAGTTTCCCTATCTCCTGCATAATAAAGTTTCTTAAAAGAGTGTTTCCAAATGAGGCAATTTTGACATTCAGGGTGTCCAAAAGAATGAATGGACACCCCGTTGGCTAAGCCCTTGAGGTGGACCTTAGGACTGGTCAATAAGCATATAAAGGCATTTAGGGCGATATCCTCATGAGGAGTGTAACTGTGGTACACATAGTGTTTAAAAGCCAGAGGGATGTCTCGGTGTCTTTGGGACACCCACGAAGCCATTTGAGACACCAGGTTTCAGTCAAATTTAACATGGGAAAGATAGTGGAAGAGTAAAATGAGACGCCCTGTTTCTGTAAAAATGGTGATTTGAGACACTCTCTTCTTGATTTCTGGCTAATACTATGGTGGTACATGTAGTACTTTATGAACCAGTCTTGTTTGTTTGATTAGAGTTTGCGTAGTACTGAAGGGTATTCACTTATATGACAGCAGATTGTCCACTTCACACTGTTCCTTATCTATTATTAATTACGGTGGAAAATCGAGAGGAAACCTTGTATAAACATCCCTGCGATTGCGGGAGGCATATCATATACTGTACCTGATGGTTGTCAGACTGACTCTATCCCATGAATGGTACATCAAAATAGGAGTAGAAAGCGCACACGCTAACCACTAAGCCGCGGCCGCAGGCTTTAGGAGGCAGTTAGTGTTGAGTTTGTCCGTCTATGTTAAAGCTCTTGGGCTTTTATTTGTTTATTTGAGTGGGGTTAACATCATAGTGAAGATTATTCCACTTAATGATCATAGGTTTAATTCCCAGATGGTTTTCAATCTGCAAATTTATGAGAAAGTGTCATGAATCCAAACAATACCAAAATACTGTTGATATTCACTGCCTAAAAGACAAAAAATCATATACCAGAAATGTAAGATTACATCACGTCCATTTGCCAACTAAACACATCATCACTGTGTTTAGACATACATTGTAATGAACTTAACAAGATGGTTTGTTTGTTTGTTTGTTTGATTGGCGTTTAACGTCGTACTCAAGGGTATTTCACTTATATGACAGATTGTCCACTTCACACTGCTTCTTGCCTCATTACGATGGAAAACCAAGAGGAAACCTCGTAAAAACCACCCCTGCGATTGCCGGAGCCACATCTTGTGACTCACTCATATACCTGAGGGTCGA
>JAQQZZ010018878.1:0-11223 GCA_030265115.1 Mopalia vespertina | reverse complement strand
GGAGCCACATCTTGTGACTCACTCATATACCTGATGGTCGACAGACGGACTCGATCCTGTGAACGGTACATCGAAGTAGGCTCAGAAAGCACAATCGCTAACCACTAAGCCATGGCTTTTAATCATATAACGCGGGTGGTAAGAAGGGAGCTTACTGTGCCCTGGTCTTCTCTGAGTAATGGGTCAACAAGAAACCGCTCCGATTATGATGTCTTTGTTGCCAGTTGTGTCGAGAGATAGTTCCTTAATAAATGGGCTGCCACGCCGTCATATCGAAGCACGCATTAAAATAAGGCATTTAATCCCAATCAAACAAGCAAGAATACATTCACAAGTAATTTTTTTTTAATCTACGAAGCATTCGCCAAACTATGATACTTAAGTTAACTATTTAATTCTTTCTTATTAAGTACAAATATGCATCACTCACGTCCGAGTTTAAAGGGTATTGGTACTTTAAGACTTTGTACCCAACACCAGTGATGGGACTGTAATAGATTATGTATTGTCAAGGACTGTTTGCTTGTTTCATTTGGATTCAACGTCGCACCCACGCTGTTTTAATTATTACAATAGAAAACTTCGTTTAAACCACCCTATGATTACAGGAGCCACCTCATGTGTCTACTTATATACCGGATGTCGACACGGGAACTCGATAAAATGATCGGTACATATTTGAGCTCCAGTAGTCATATACGATAACCACAGTCGCATGCCCTGTATTTTCAATGATACAATACACTAGTACTGTAGCAATCAATGCAATGACCGGCGTTAAATGTTGGTTCAAAGGTAGGCCTATTTCATTAATATATTAACGTGGAGTGGCTGTGTTTTACAAATGTGGTTCCCTCACAGCTGATCGCATAGCTGTACTTGGTGTGGGGCGTTCATGGTTTTTTTCTACAATTACAATTCCTGACAAAACGTAGGGGTACTTTTCAGGTGGATTATAAAGATAGCGTAACACAATTAACTGTATTGTTGATACAGTAAAGTGAATATTACCCCCTCCCCCCTTGGACCAATTGTTTTACTCTTATCCTTTTTCAATATTGAAGGATTATAATGTTTGACTTTACTACCAATACTTTACATTCGCATAAAGTTTGACTTGTGTTTTAGTATAATCTGCCCTGATCAAAGTCATACATTCCCGGCTGGCTATCAGTTACTTCTGTACATTTAATATATATTTTTAATAAATGAAGAGAGAAAAATTTGCTTGCCTCCACCGGGAACCAATTGTGAAATCGATGCTAATTTAGCGTCCCTGTGTCTGTGCTTTATGAAGAGAGAGAATCGCCGTCTTCACTGGGTAAGAATTCGGGACTCACTTTGCCGTGAGCCTCTGTAGCTCAGTCGGTAGAGTGTTGGGCCCCAGGTTCAAATCCCGATGGAGGCAAGCCAATTTTTCTCTCTTCATTTATTCAAAATATATTAAATGAACAGGTTTCAGTTTATTTACTTGTGAAAGTTGACACTAGAGTAGTTACAGAACATGTGATATCTGAGAAATTCTAGATCAAGCAAACAAATGATTAGTTTTGGTTACAGAAACATATGGCATAGTGCTGGAAAGAAGGGTCGGTGGTAAGAGTGTGACAATAACCAATCAAAATATAACCACTTTTCTATTGAAGAAAAACCTCAAATTCACATTCAAATTCATCCAAATATATTCATTTTTCTTAAACCCTGAACTTACCTCCACAAACTTTGGCTTTCCAGTTTCCTTTTTGCTCTTGAAAAAAAATTAAACAACAAAGATAGATGAAAAAAACCCACAAAAAAACAACAACAAAACTCATTATTGTTATTTCCTTTACTCAATTATAGGGCCACTAGGCTCATGCATTATGGGTTTATTTATATTTCTCAACAGTATTCATTTAAAATAATAATTTTAACATCATTGTCATTGCGTTCTCTTGAGGATGGGTCAACAATAACTAAAAATTAGGACTTACATGTGTTCCATTCAGAAACTTGAGTTTATCAAGAACATTGGACAATTTAATTTGTTGGAATCAGTCTGAATGCATTTAGAAAGTGTTTTCACCATTCAGAGTGTTTGTTTGATTGGGGTATAACAACATATAATATGTGCTCATGACAGAGCAATGGGCGGAGGAGACCACCCTTGACCTACATGTACTATCAGTGTCTTAGCTAGGATTGGAAATCTGCCTGTCACAAATCTGAGAAAATTTGCATGTTCAAATTTTCAATTTTCCTATCTTTCCCATGTTAAAATTCTGTTATTTTAACCATTGTTATAAATCTGCCTACTCAAATGACAGGTGGACGGGTCTCCAGCTAAGACTATGCCTATTGGGTAAAGACAACATTGGATAATCAAAAGACACAAAACACATACACAACGACCAGATTGGCTTAGTTCTGATAACACCAGGGCAACGTGAAGCTCCCTCCAATTATCCACATTTCACCATGTTAAATTGGGCTTTGTTACAGGTTGTAATGTGAGGCAGCATTTTCTTGGTTGTACAGACTGTAAGAAACACTAAATAGTTAGCTTCTTTGATTAATGTATAAATACAAGTATACATTGTTTTAACCTGTGACACTTTGACCACCAGTGATAAACAAAATGATAAATGCCTATGTGACTTGGAAAAATTATAACCCAAAATACAGGTTAGTTGTAACAAAGAACCCACTGTCAATCTAGTTCACTAGTAGCTAATTTCCCTCGGATTTTTGCTAAAGTATACCCTAAGTCAATAATGACTGTCTTGCCATTCAATAGTAATGAAGACGTAACTAACACATTTTCATGCTCTAAGAACTAGTGAAAATCAATTTTGCCATACCTGAGGTACTTGTTTATTTTGGTTGGCACTAATTTTAGATATATTCCTGGCCCTTTCACTTAATCCTGGAGTAAAAGCTATAAGTAAAAAACACCAAAGTTCAAAATCACATTAGATGAAAATATACACAAACAAAAGGCAAAGATGAGATATAATGAAAGCTTTCACATGAATGTAGTCCTTATAAAAATTCATAACTTCCAGCAATAAATAAATACATTAGACTAGTGCAAAATCCTTGAAGATATGTGGATAAAGTTTATTCACTTTGGAGATCATAGACTTACTTGACTTTACGCAGTACATTCCTGCAAATTGATTGACCTCTTTCCTTTCCTTTTCTGTAAAGACAAACCAGATAGAAGAGGGGTTTACATTAGTTTAAGCTATGGGATGTTTATCCGTCCATATATTGAAAAAATCTCAATATATTCAAGGCCTACCAATTTCAAGGAGAAAATTCTTGAATTCAATATTGGACAGAAAATATTACATTTTGCATGCTTGGGTAAGAAATGGACATCAATCAATGATCGCTGAGAACATTCATGAACTTCTTACTTATATAAAAGTCTGTTAGACTTTATTCCCCTCTATACAAGTGACATCAAAACACTATATTCTGTAATCTTTTATTTCGTTAAATGTCTTGTGAGGTGAATAAATCAAATCGTGCTGCTATAATAATAATAAATGCAGTCGTAAGATGGCATTAGCTTCAGAACCTTGAACGGTCCTTATTTTTATACTGAAATTCTGGAAATAATCTGAAACTTTAAGGTAAATTAGTCATTTTTTTATTACTCCTAACCTGGCAGGCTGTTCAGTCTGTATTGAAGCATGATGCAACCTATTTGGCACATAACACTATCAATTTTTATGTTGTTAAAAAAAATAAAAATAGAAAAACAGAGAGGAAAAAAAACACCAACAGTTGATGAAAGTAATTTTAAAGTATAAGAAGCTTGGCTATGAGCATACCAATCAGGTCGGATCTCTGTCGTTCCCTGCCAGTTGACGACCCCACTTCGCAGTCATCATGATCCGAAGCCCTGCTCTCTGCGATCAGTAACGAATACCTCTGTAATCTCCTGTCTAACTTAATAATTCTCTTGTTAATCTCCCTAATTGATCCAATCATAAAAGCTTATATTGGTTAAGGAAGAATTCAGCAAGATTAGCCAGAGATGATTCTTGGGGTCTGCAAATCTCATGGAGGCATTATAGACACCCATTTTCAATTAAAAAAAATTAGAAGAAGTCAGAAAAGTTTAAATCAAGGTGAGGCCATACAATTTTGATATATATGAAGATAAAGCGCAGAATCATGGTTGCGTATGCTCATTTCTAAAGATTAGGAAGACTCCAGTAGCGTAGTTAATAAGACACAATAATCTAAGAGAATATTCATAATAGCTATCTTTATTTTTTTGCCAACTAAATTGTTTAAATTAAAGTTTTCTTACAATCCCTTTACTACAAATATATGTCAACAATTATAAAATAGCGTAGGAGAGCGGTGACTATCTGCCCCCATACAAATTACAATGTATGTGGACTAGTCTACACAGCGTGCCTAACAACGTGTCACGAATGAAGCTCAAGGAGAAAAGTGAAACCGTTTCTAATCAAAAGATACGTGATTTAGTTCCCTGTCTTGTTTGTAAATGTTTTTTCCTCAGTTCTATTGCTTTTGTGCTTTCTTCCAACGTTTCTTCACATAATTCCATAGGCGAACCGAGTCGATTGAAGTCCGCCATTTTGTCCGTGACAACAACATAATACGAAACTGTCGTCATTAAATATTTGTTGTAAGTTTCATTACAAAGTGTGATTTGTTTGTTTTATTTTCTGCATAAAACATTGCCTGAAATTTAACTCTTGTCTGTATGTAAATATCTACAAAGAAGTTAAAAAATAACAAACCCAAAATATATAGTACTACTCTACGGCTATAAATGGAACACGTCGCGTCTTCACGAAAATTGGACAAAAGCAAACAAGAAAGAACTTGTCACTCTGGGGTCGATTTTTTTACTTTTGTCCCTTGTAATTAAGCGATATAGTTGCGGCTCAGGTGAGTGATTAAACAGTTATATCTCAGGGGGAGTTGTGTCATATCATGTCTGTTTATTTTATTAACATCGAGGCAAACAGACCTCAGTAATTTTGACAGTTTGTGCGACAACGTGTACATGTCATTTATTCAATATATGTACACAAGTGACAGTTCACATATAGTGACATGAAGATTATTTCGTTTACGAAGTATTAAGGAAAGCACTGGTTCGACTGACCTACAACTGATGATATATACCCAGAAAATATATTGATAAACCTACAACCATGTAAGTTCACTTGGTTGATTTTCTTAGTGCCAAGACGTTGTGTTCACTCCATAAACTTCCCTATAACAGCAGCTACAGGCCTTTTTTTAAATGTTTTACGGCCAGAAAATAATGAACGTTTTTTTTTGTGCTAGATTTAATATTGACCAATTTCCAATAATTGTGTTAAATTATGAAATTCCTGTTTGTTTTAGGGGCAAGATGCCTTTTCCTTTTGCAAATAAGTTTTCACCCAAGAAAACTCCACCACGTAGAGCTCAGTCTTTATCCAACTTGAACTTAGATTCTTCTACATCAAAGCAAGAGTTTGGCCTGGAGCTTGGGCCTGTCAAGTTACGCCTGGGAGGAAATGAAGTCGCCTTCGAAGATGGAACATGGATTCAAGGTAACTATGAGTTGTGCAAACTCAGAAAAGACACAGAATTATATCGTTGAGATTTCAGATTTTCGAGGAAATATAAACATAAATTTATGCCATTTTCAAAAATAAGTAGTGTAAACAGAATTTAAGACTTTACTAATAATAACCAACTACCAATAATTAACACAAATGACCACCAACACCATATACATGTACTATTCATTATGCTGATCTAAAAAGGCTGAATTATTTTCAAATCCTTAGATCACCATTTTTATGAACAGTCTATATTCACTATCTTGTCGTTTCTCAGAGTTGTGACTTTGGTTCTCTGTGAGCTTTCAGGCTGAATTTGTTTTTACAAATTGGACCTAGCAAGGTCTAAGTTTAGGCACTAATTTTCCATGAGGAGCATCATCAGTGCCTGTGGTGTGTGTTTTGCATATTTGGACTGCCCAGTGGTGTCAAGGGTGGTTTGAACTGGTTTCCTTCACCCATTGGGATGGCATACAATTGACCTATGAGTTAATTGAACTAAAGTACTGTGTAAAATCTCAATGGAACAAGCAAACTTATCTCATCAATTCAAAAGAACTGTACCCCACTGTATATGTTTTTGAGTTTCATCTATGAAAAAACATTTTTTTTGGTACCTTAGCATATTTCTATACATTTAGAAATAACATTAGTCTTATACAAACATTGAAATAAACCAAAGTGCCAGATGTCCTCAATTTAGTGATCAATGTTGCCAATTTAGCAATTTAATTTTAAATGGGGAAAATGATAAGAATTTTTGTTATCTTTCAGATTCTGACACTGGAGTTTCCACTCATAGGGATGTCATTAAGTTGAGAAAACATAACCAGCAAATAACAGAAGAAAACAACTTATTGAAAATGAAACTGGAAATTCTCCTTGATATGGTAGGATTGCTTTACTGTTGCATGGTGTATTTCTAAAATCATGAGAAAGATATGATTTATTTGCTTACGTGTATTTAGGCTTGCTGTAATAAACAATAAATGCAAACACACCAATTGCCATGTGATTTTGAAACAGGGATAGAACTCCAGGCAGTAACTTACTAATATAACTTTAATTTTTGTTTACAGTTGTCTGAATCTACAGTTGAAAAGCATCTACAGGAAAACGAAATAACGCAGTTAAAATCTTTGATGAAATCGGGAAGGAAATAAACTCATTGTCCTCTTTTATCAACAGTCAAACATATGTGTTAATGCCATGTGTGGACTAAGAAAGCAAAGTCTTAGTTGGATGATGTAACTTGCATAAAGCTGCAGACATTTAATGGGTAGATTATGGAGAATGAAATGATACAATTCTAAAATATGGAAATTGCTATCAGCTGCTAGTGTTTTGACCCGGCCCAATGGACTACCTATGGTATGGAGTGACTCACACATATGGCTGAATATCCGTCCTAAATGTACATCTATCAAATATTTATACAACTGTGATAAATGGCTCTTCTTTGTAAAATTAAAAGCAACGTAAGATGGCTGGACAGAATGCTGAGCAAAGAATTGTTTACAAAATTGTGAATTTTGTTGCCTTTTTATAGTAGTAGTATGTTCAATATAAGCCCATCATCATCACTTAACTTACCGAGATTAAAGTTAAAATTCCATGTTTAATGAGAACTGTTATTCAGGTCTGTGCTGTTTTGGAGAATGGACTGAACAGGGTCTTATGGATATGTAAATTTATTTTAGGAGGTCGTCTGATTTGTAGGTTTCCCAAATTGTTTGCAGTCTTGATCTAAGTTTACCATTTGCTACTGATTTTGACAAATTTGTCAATCCAATCATCAGTGAAGTTTGTATTATAAAGCAATTATTGCTTTAGTTTTCATAAATGCACATTTATGTATTAAAAAAATCAGCTAAGCAGCGGCAAATGTTAGGTTACCGGTATCTCACAAAATTTTAGAGGACTGATTTTGCCAGAGGCTAGTTGTTTTAAACTGTGAAGAAACAATCGTTGATGAGGCAACAGTTTTGTTGAGCTTTCTCACTTTTACCAAAGGTGTGTAAGAGGATTGTACAGTTATTATTGACAGCTTAAAAGGTTGAATTTACAGCTTTTTTCTGCTCATGACTGTACAATCTGACTGCTTAGCTTCATATTGAGAAACTTTACTCTTTAAAATGAGGGGAGAAACGCAGACAATGATGACTTTAACGACAGATAAATGTTTACTTGGGACAGCCTAGCATCAGAAGTAAAGAAATGTTTTATATCATACTCAAAGGTGTCTCACTTCTCAAGTTCCTAAAAATCGCCCTGCAATTGCCTGTCACCTTGTGTGAATTAATCGTACATCTACGGTTGACTGGGGGGAATCAAATCTGTAAGCGGTACATCTAAATGGATGAATAGTCCGACACACTAACCACTGAACCGTAGCCCCCTTGTTATTTATAGCAAAACACTTCATTGTATATTATATATTTGTACAGCTATTTTTTTTATACTTTTAAAAGAAATGTATACATGTACATTGCATCATAATAAAATACTTACTTTTAATAAGTAGCTTGCTTTAACTTTGTTCTCTTGTAAAGGATTTATTTTTTGCTTTGAAATTGAAGGATATAGAGATATTTCACTAATGATCTATCATCCATTGGTCCCAAACTTTTGAGGGGACGATCCCATTTGCAGAAATTTTTAAATTCGCTCTGGTCTGCAGGTTGTGGTTTCATAAAGATAGGCCTTATAGTTTTCGAGTTCTGCTCTGGAAACAAAATTCACGCCTGGTTATGGCTAAGTTCAACTTTGTATCCATAGAAACAAGAATAAAAATAAAATTGCAAATCCACCATAGCAAAAGGCACAACTACAATCGATGGTGAATGTGTCTACCAAGTTTCACACACATAGGCCTTATTAATTTCGAGTTCTGCTCTGGAAACAGATTGGAGCCAACCGGACGGATGGACGCTGGCCATAATACGACCCTATTTTCATCGGGTGTATAAAACAGTAAATCAACACAGAAAGTTGCTTTTATGTTTTATTTACATAATTTACAAATCATTATATACACGTGAAATATTTACAGTGGCTTTGGAAAAGTTTTAAATGTCATTCTACTTTGTACATTTTAGAAATACATGCATATCCCTGTTAAAAGTATACCAATAGCTAATAAAAGGGCACATATTCTGTCCTTCTGTTGTATTAATTTACAGTATAGTTACTAAAATTTCAATTTGGGTTTGTCATTTGGATTGTTTAGAGTCCCAGCATACATACCACAGGATGAGCCAGTTGTTTCTTAAAATACCAGGCATGAAAGAATCAACTTTTTGGTGCTTATTGCTTAGACAGTGAAGGATACCATAACTGTTTATAAGGATGGACTGTTTTTCCCCGTTAGAACGCCATTCAGTGTTATGTTTGTTTCATTGATTTTTCTCACACTAAATACCTGGAGTTCCCCTCACAAAGCGATCTTGGCTTACATTGAACGTAACTGTCATGGCAACACTATGTCTTTAGCACTGGTCGTCATGGTATTTATGTTTAACGTAAGCTAAGATAGCTTTGTGAAACAGGCCCCAGATAATTTCATTGAATTGTTTGTTTGACTGGGGTTTAACGTCGTACTCAAGGGTATTTCACTTGGACACGGATTGTCCACTTCACACTATTACTTGTTTAAGCCACCCACACAATAGTCGAAGCCACATTGTGTGCCTCACTCAAATGCCTGATGGTCCAATAAATCCACTCAAAGAAACCTTGACTTGTTTGTTTGTTTGATTGGGGTTTAAAGTCGTACTCGACTGTATTTCACTTAAAAAATGACGGATTGTCCACTTCACACGGTTTCTTGCTTAAATACATCAGTAAATCAGGAGGAAACCTAGCAAAAAACACCCCTGTGATCGTCGGAGCTACATCATGTGACTCACTCACATGATACCTGATGGTCGACAGGTGGATTCAAACCGGTCGACAAAGAACCCTGGATTTTGGCTTTTGGTTTATGCTAGATCCATAAAGAATGTAGGCTGTACCCGGAAGATGAATGAAGCATGTCAAATATCGCAGATCACATGACAGGACTCACAAGTCGTATTGGTGTCCAGTGGATTTGTCCATTTATTGCACTTTGCCAAAATTCCGACAACAAATTACAGAATTAAAATGAATCTTTCTGTGGACACTTTACTCTGGTATGACCTACAAAACAGACAAACACAAAAGTGAAAAAAGGCCTATCATTCTACACAGCAAAACTACATGAACTGAAATTTTGTTGATGTGCAGTGCATGAGGTATTGAAATTATAGGATGGGGCGATACAGGGATAATAGTTTTTTGCAGTTTCAGGTATAACTGCTCAACAATTTAACTGGCTTCAGCGTACACAAAATACAGTTGTACATCAAAATATTTTTAGATAACTTTATACCAAAGACAAATTTCTTTAAGAATGTTAACATTACCCACAAGTTGTGCAATTCTGAAAACAAGACTTCAGCATTTAAAATGACGCTGTTATAAGAAGATGGCATAATAAATGCTGAAATTAGATGCAATATTAAATTCTGAAATATTAAGTAAAAATGAAGATATCATTTATTTTGATCCCTTGTGCTTTTTATTGCAAAACAAACACTGGATGACATACCTTCCTGTCCACACAGTCCACATTTCCGTCGTTTCGGTGGATTACCAGAGGTTGTTGAATTAGCTCCTCGTTTCTGCCCCTTACCCCTCCCAGCACCCCAGGCTGGGTTTTCTCCTCTTGGTCCAGTGTTTGAACCTCCTCTACCATGACCCCTCCCCCTATCACCACCTCCTCCTGAAATATTCATAGGTTAATGTCGTGATACAGTAAAAAATAATGTCTACCATTCTCTTTAAATAGATCAGGACCAAAACATCGATCTACTGATTTACTTACTCTTCAGTATGTATGTAATTTGCACATTTAACATTTTTAAATCCTTTTGTATAATAGAACTTTTACTTTGTCAAAGTTATAGGATTTTCTGTTTGTAGCTTACCTTGCAAATTAAAAGGCTAACAGTTAGTAATGGAAAAGAATATCATTCGTATACTATTAGTCACAGTGAATGAAATGTGTATATATTTTTATTGTAGAGAAAGAAAATTTTGCTTGCATACTCTGGCATTTGAAATATATACAAATCTGTTGAAAGTCAGGCACATGGTTGTGCAAAATTTTATAGAAGTTTGTATTTTTAGAAAAGTTGAACAGAACTTTAAAACAATACCTGGTTCATCTGCCCACTGGAAAAAACTACAGCCCTGGTCTCTTGGTTTGGGACAAGTATAAAATTGTCTCCCCTTGTTTGGCCCCTCTTTCTGGACTGTTAACCTGGGGGACATAACACAACTAACATAGGAATCTTATTGACCAACAAGCCAATGAGAATAAACACTGAATCAAAGCCTCATGTCCTCTTATTGCAAAATATGTATATCAAAATAAAGTATAACCATAACAAGGTATTTTATATCATTCGCTACAGTCTGTATGTTCATTTTATGTTTGTATATTGTATTTTCTTACTTGAAACTAGGTGTTTTCGTACAATGTTTGTTTGTTTGTTTGATTGGTGTTTAACGTCGTACTCAAGGGTATTTCACTTATATGACGACGGACAAAAAT
>JAQQZZ010018867.1:0-11224 GCA_030265115.1 Mopalia vespertina | reverse complement strand
GAAAAGAATTGTACATAAGTAAAATAAAAGCAAAACTAATTCGACATATGTAGAATAAAGGTAGAAGTGATAAAACGTCTTGCCATATACAGCTCGTTGGCTTCTTCACCAAATAGCAAACAAAAAGCATTATTTAACTCCTGGTATCCTAATCAATACATTATATAATTAATTTCGTAATTCCATTTAACGTGTGGGTTTTAAACTAAAGTAATTAGTAATAAACAATTCTTAAAACAGGGGAAAAGAAAACTTTGTGACAAACAAAAATAGAGAGAGCACACATTGATGTAATAAATATCACACTTGAAATAGTTTCAAAGGGTTAAAACAATTTATGAATCTCCTGCCAAAACTTCCTGCAGTATGCTTAAATACACGACCGTTGATGACCTCCGTGTTTTGAATGTGTGTGAGACTAAATAGACTTAATTGTGTAATGCTCTTCCTATAAACTCTGGATTAAATTAATCACCATGGAAGAATTCTAACAAAATGGTTTGACACAAAAAGATAATAATATTACATTTGACAGATTTCTGATATTTCTAGCTTTACGTTCAGTGTGTTCCCTAATGATGTATATAGTAGCCGCGGCAGAAGTGTATAGTTTCGGTCAAACTTGGCTTCGCCCATCTATTTGATGAAACAAGTATTCAAATACTGTTTTCCCCTACCTGTCTACACCTCGTTGACTAAATAACGAGCCTCCATATGTTTGGTTAACAAAGTTTCACGTTAACAATAATACAAGCGAGATATGTTTTCCCCTGATCTAAGAAATAAAATATTGCTTGCAAAATATAACTTCTGAATATAGAGATTTCACGATTACGTTATTATAATCTCCCTTTGCACTCCCTTATCGTTAAAAGTAACGAAAAGATATATAAAAGTGACATATCGCTAACAAACTTACAAACGTTATATATTTTGAGTTAGAAACAAACACAATATTATTATTATTATAATTATAATTATTTGAAGTTAGGATGAAGACGCTGTGACAACTGTGTGATGATCCGCTGAACAAGTGGACGTTATTTAAAGTTAGCGAATATTACGATTCTTCCTCCATCCATTTTCGGTTTTCTGGAATATAGCGTCCTTTTAACCTTTACACATAAAGACATAATTATTGATAAAATAATGATTCAAAACAGTTTTTAGAATAAAAAAGTTTTACAAAATTGGAACAATTGAGTCTAAGAAAAGAGAGCATACATGTACACATGTTTTTCATTATGCTTTCGTAATTGTGTCAATTGTTTCAAAACACAGTGAGAATCGTCTATACGCGTTACTAGAGAGCAAACCTGATTAACAGTTAATTGAGTACCTTAATCAAAACAAATATTCGTGATATAGGTTGAGACATTACACTGTCAACCTAGTCAGTGTAATTTGTTAAGACGATATGGGAATTCACAAGCGGTTAGCGATGTGATGGCACACGATAAAGTGAGAAACTTTAACCATCTAAGGGAGACAAATGATTTTTGTTCAGTAAACACGATGTAAGTCGTATATATTTTAATCAGTTCAACCTTCCTTTTTTATGTGCGCTTTTCTTTGAGTACATAATGTAATTGGTAAGGGCGCCTCGGACATTATACCTTTCATTTGCTCACGTGCTTTGGATAATTGTGCCCTCTGTCAAATGGAAGCATTACCGAGCAAAGTTATGCTATGTTTAATTTGCAGTCGACGAACATTAAATGGTAAATGTTGCAAGCAGATCATATCTTATGGCTATGACTGTTGGAAGATATAAGACCGTCGTGTGAGTGTAATGCCCTTATAAGTAAAGCGTTAAACAACAATAACCAAATCAATGTTTAATTGCCCATACTATTATATTTCAGTCTGATCATCGCATAGCAGCAAAGTATATTGTGACGGTTTCTGGCGGTGTTAGTATTTGACAGACACAGACTGTGAACATATCTCCTATTAAGCAATTGTCTTGAACTAGATCTTAGGCTCGAATGTTACGGCATTCATGAGTTTACGAAATATCACGAATTATACCAACATTTCAAGGTCCTCTGATTAAGGGCAGTTTGTTTGAAGAGTAGCAATGCTGTCTTTACTTAGCACTGGAGGAAGATTAACATTCCAACATTATCTAAACACTTCGCTTTTTATGGTTGTGCTAGTGTTAATTATTGTAAGAATACACAAATGTCATATAAGTGAATTACCCTTAAGCACTGATTATAAAACACCAAGCAATCAATCGTCATTTCATTCCATGTCGACGCCAAATGAAAGCAGTAACTGTCACACAGAGCTGACAATGTTTGCAACCAATGTTTCGCGTTGTCACGGCCAAGTTGGTCATACCAGTACTTTGGTCACGATTAACACCGTGACTTGCTCATTTATATGGTTGCTTTACCTTCATACACTCTCTCTTTTCATTCAGCATTTGACAAGACTGCACTCTTAGAAATAATGGTTATTTGAGGATTCATTAGAGAAAATGGAACCATATATATGGAGCCATTACGACAAAAATGGTTCTTTGATATAATAAAAAAGGCAGAAATACTTGGAACAGTTGCTGTGAGGGTTCCATACAGAACCATAAAGGGTTCCACTAGAGCTATGATTGGAGAACCTTAAAGCGTTCCATTAGAGCCATATTTTTTTTTATTAGATTGTAGATACGGATGAAAGATACTTTCAGGAGATTCAAGATCTTGAAGACACAAAAAGAATTAAGGAGAATCCACAATCTCAATTCCTGCAAGTGCCAAAGATTCAAAATACCATACGCAAACTATGCGGGATCGTTTTTTAACGTTTCGCAGTATTGTCTACAAAATATAAGAATATATACGGGAATTAAACTCGCGACAGCAGAAGAGAAATACAGATATGAACGTTTATGTTTTGCTAATTATTGAAAATCTTACTGTTAACTTATTTAAATTAATTTGGTTCGATGAGTTTTTTGCACCTAATCAAAATATTCGTTAAATAAGGAAAGGGTTTTGAAGTAGAGACATTCCACCTAATCATTATTACAAACATCATTTATATGTAGCTGTAAAACATAGGTAGTACTTGAAAGCAAGCATACGTCTACTAAGACGTCAGAGTGTTACTCTATTACAAGAACTCACAACTATAAGAAAATATATGTTTGGCGTCATCTGGATATGGTTGGTCAAGACACAGAGGATAATATGCAGATTTATTCCTGTAGTGATTCACAACGACTTACTAACACGCGATAAGGTAATAATATGTTAGCTTGTTGATATAATATTTACGTGAGCGAGCTCAAGGTAGAGGCATAAGGGATTCTTTTTTTTACACGCCTGTGTGAAAGTGTTGCATGGAAAAACCGCGTAACCGACATCGCGGTGTGCCGCTCTGTGATGATCGGTCAGGAAATTGATAGGGGATGACAACAATTATACAAACAGGTGTGAATGTGAAAAGTTGGATACCCACGAGAGACTCCTACCAATTAGCCTGTGAGCGAAAGTGTTAAAACTAAAACAGAAGAAAGGAGGTCATGAGTAGAATATAGAAGACGGAATCATGCCTGGAATGCCAACTCATATCGCCTCACCTTGATGGTTGAAATGTCTGCAAGAGAGGCATTGCTGTATCGTGTATCATTAACACGCTATCAACTTCACCTGAGTGTTTCATACAGTTTTACAAATTTTACATTGTCTAGGTTAATATAAACAGCGACCTAGAAATTATATTCCGTGTTACACGGCAAATATTGTCAGAACCATTTAAGAGACTAGCAGAACTCAATTACCTTAAAACCAAGTCTTAAAGACGCCCAGTTTACGGCAATATTTAACACCATAGTTTAGCCAATATAGAGCCCATTGCTTTAGTGCTTACAGTTCATATGATAAACTCGTATCCGTGTTTCCCCTAGGAGATACGAGTCGGGAACACATAGAGTGCGGAACGGTGTTATCATGGCGAGTTAGGTCTCGAGTATACGCGATAAGAAGGGAATATAGAGTAAGACTACAATTACAACTTCTGTATTGTTAGAATATCGAATATTGTTTCTGTATTGTTACGGAAGATTATGGCTTACGTCAAAGAAATGGTGGTCTGTAGTCGTATAAATCGTAAATTTAATCTACTTCTACTACTTTTTTGACGCAATTTAAGGTCTATTTAAGTCATTCAGGTATATGAGCAACAAACGGATTTCGGAATTATTTTACAAGTATAAACGGATAGAAAGATCTAGCACCGACTACCCACCCATGCATTGTTTAACCCTTCAAATTTTGTTTCGACCCCTAACTCAAGTTGACAACGGAATGACTGACCATCAAATACGTATGACTTTTTTAGAACATTGTATGAAAACTTATTCATAGATCAACTTGATTTGTTTAGACTGCTAAGACCACTGATGACATTGCATTTCACCAAGTTCCACAGAACAATCTGTCCGCCATTGCGTAGTTTAACAATTGTTACGTGTGTAGTTGTTGTGAACACAATACCTTGAAAAACAATTCATAGATTGATCACTAACTTGGAATATGACTTTATCCTTCTACATTGAATTTTCATTGCACCAAATTTGCAAAACGATTTTGATTGATTGACTTCAAACTTGGATAATAGTGTCCTCTTGTAACGGTGAAAGCGATTGCATTTCACCAAACTGCATAAATGTACGGTCATAACAGAGTAGGAAGGAATTTGGGTTGTTTTCCTGTGGCCTCGAGTTCGGCTTTGAGAGTTTTTGCGGGTGTAGTTAAACTCGTAGTTATTCTGGTTCTGATAATTGTTTTTCCAATATACCGCAAGTAAATGGTGACTGGCTTGGTTTTTTTTTTGCTCTGTTAAAGTTTTAATTTCTTTTTGGAATTTCCTACCATTTTCTGAGGATAGCCGTTGGGGTTAATGCGGTGAAATAATTTCCCTACCATACACCTGATGTAGATACCAAATGCTAGTCGATACTGTAGGGTCGAAGAAACAGTTCGTTCAAGAGAAAATGTAAACAGTTTCTGGAGACTCAGAGTTCAGACAATATGTTGATTTGGTCTTGGGGTGTGCTACAATGTCCCAGTGACACGCAAGAAGGTATAAATAATATTGACGAGAGAGAGCCGCTCTCAACGGCGAAGGGACAATTTTCTCCCACGATTGTGTCTGGTTAAGGTGGGTGCGTGAGACAGAAACCGTCTTTATGGCTGCCGCTTTGCGATGATCAGCGATGAAATCGATAGGGGACTATATAGCTGCCGACAGTTATACAGAACTGGTGTGAAAATTGAAGGTCAGATACCCGACAAACTTTATCCAATTACCGTTTGATTCGATTCTTAGAAATTGCATCCCCCAAATGTTAAATAAGAAGGCAAGAGTACATTTGTACTATACATGAGACTGGTTAATTGTTTCTTGAACACATAAATTGATGCTTTGCCTAATTACAAAATGCAATTTAAAATCAGTCTAACTTACAAAATATTGGCTTCATCCGTTAACAGACAAGAAATGATTTGCCGTTCTCGCAGATAAATTCTAATATAGTATTATTCTTAAGCGAACCGCCCTGTTGATTCCCATAGAATTTAACATCTGGTTTTTATAGCGCCTTAAATGTGTCTACACATACTTGGTATATGCACTTGTTGTTATGATAAATACATACGGGAACTTTATTTAAGACTGGTGATCGATTAGTGATTTGGCTCAAAAAGAAGCGATTTTGGGAGGAAATGACATTTGAAAAATCCAAAACAAATTCCTGTATTCTACTGTTTAGATAATCAAGAAGCTGAAATGGTGTGTCTCGTGTCCTGCATGGTTTTATGGATCAATTGATGGCATAAATAGAGGATCTAAATCTTTCTAAAGACATAATCGTTTAATGGGATTCCATTACCAGGGTATATGGACTATTCAAATCTAGCTAAATCCTAAGAAAATGTTTAGTATAGATCAAAGAGTCAGATATTTCAAACGGCACAAAATTGCTGCAAAAACACGTAAAGATGCTCATCGTGGTGACCTGTGTCATTGGGATAGAGATATATGTTATAACCGTGGTTAGGACAGTCTATTGTGTATAGTATTTAATACACTGATTTCCCTGACCTGTTGTGAATGCGTTCAGACAAACGAAATTAAAATAATACGGCACAAATACCTCTCCCTATTGAGTTGAAGATCGAAGATAAAACCAAAACGACTAGAGACTGGTTCGAACGCAGTATCAATAATATCGGCATAGACAGTTTACAGTTTCGTCTACTGAGACACTATTAAGCTATATCAAGAGAACAAATTAAATCACAAAACGATCTGTTTATTTAACAGTTATTTTGTGACCCAGACAAACGAGGCATGGTGGACATGAAAAACAATTCTTACCTTAGATGATAAAACATGGACTTGAAAATAAATGTCTACAATTTAAATACCCTCTATCAAGATGTCTACATAAACTTTCCCATCACACTTCACATGTAAAGTTATCTTTGCTTCAAATGCTTAGGTGTTAAAAGATATCAGTTCTTTTTCCACAGATATCAACTGAACTGGAAAATATGCTCATGTGTTAAGATATTTGTTTTAAATACACTTCTAGCTATTTTGTCTACATGTCCTTCTAAAGCAAGTCTTATATTTAAATTAAGAGCGTAAAGTAATATAAAACAAAATATCCTTACAGAATCTAAAAGGTTAAGAGTGTATTACTATTTAATAGAATTTAAATATTTAAGATTTTGTTTAGCTTCTTGTTGTCCGGATTGTAATGTAGTAAGAAATATGAACTTTTAAATAAGACCTTATCTGACACGAATCTCATTTCAGAATTAAGGGCATGATTTGGCTTTTAATGTTAAATACATTCGAATATGTAACGTCTATCTAAGATAGACTTGTACTCTGCTTTGGTGAGCGAAACGGGAGATAACTCTCATGCCCTCTACTCGCAGCATTGAGTTTGTTCTTAAACGAAAGATATATATAATCCCAGCGGGCTGTCTGTCAAGCTGGTTGTGCCTAACTCGGACAGGGATGGGGTTGTCCGCGTGCGTTTTATTTAGGTCACCCCGCTGTTCTAATAGCTTACACAATGATGCTTGGAAACACTTAGTTTTCGAATTATTTTCATTTACACTCTTAAATCTTTACATTGGGTTTGTTAAACAACATACTGACATATTTATGACTTGCCCAATTAAAGCTTTTTTCAAGTGTTTCAGGTATTTATTTCGATGGGTCTCTTTAGCGTACATTTCCCCTATGTCAGCGTCTCCATTACTTCCCTTTCCTTGTATTTAAAAAAAGATTCTCCTTTTAAAAAAAAGAAGATTATGGAAATTCATGAAGATATTTGAAGACAAAATTACTTTTAACAGCACTGTTTACAACATTGAAACACTTGGGGAAAGACAGAGAGACAATTACTGTATTTTTGCATAATAACTGCGTTGTGTCTTTCGCTGATATGGGATAGAAAAAACAGTCAAGACGGTTTTTCATTGTAGAATGGTTCACTCGGGACACAAGGACGACACTACTGGGCAGAATTTGATGTAGATAGCGGCAATCACCCTTAAAACATTCAAATAGCGAAACTTACATTCTAAGCAAAAACTTTGCCGTAACAACTATTCCTACTAAAGTAATCGCGAGTCATATTGTCCTCTATATAACTTTGTATTAAAGCAACCGCAACCACCTCTAACATGGAGTATTTTTTCATTGAACTCTTCGGTCATGTTTTAATCACCCATACCCTGATGTAAAATGCAATCTAAGCATAATTTGAATAACAGTTCTTTCGTTATATTGGAATAACACTTTCTTAGTTTAGAGAGATTCCAGTTCAGAATTTTGTTGCAGATTGAAACACGTCCGGCAATCGAATCGCCAGCAGTAAATGCCGGCCACCTAGACCACTCACTCACCCGGCCTTCTATCGTATAATTTAATGTTTTGCTATCAGCTAGACGAAAGACTATTCATACGAGAATGAGATATGGATGTAGTGTAAACCAAATCGTGCCATGAATCTCCGCGAATAGTTCCCGATAAAATCTGTGTATTGAACATCCGGGTCATATAAATCATAATCTACTCAACTTCCTTACAGTCATACGAATAATCACTTTAGTAAATGTCGACTAGACTGAGTTCCGGTTAACAATTCACCATTCCGATTCCATAACACATGCACTTATATACTACCTATAATTATAAGTATTTAGTTGATTCCTTCTATTTGTCCTGTGCAATGTGACTTGAATATCAATTAATAACCATATCCATGACATATATAACGACATTTAAGCATAAAAGGGCATTTTCTGATTATTAAGCGAAACTATAACTTCTTACTAACACACAGTGGTATTATTGTGGTAAATAGTAGAAATTGTCCAAATAACATTACATTTCTGCGTGGAGAACACTTATGGAATTTTGGTTTCATTTCTTAATATGATAAACAGAGGTTATCCGATGACATTCTATGTATAAGGATGAATATCTCTCTAACATCAGCAAACGGATGACATTGCTCCTGAAAGTTAATACACCAGAGAGTAATGTAACCCGTGGTTTGTGGGCTGGAATTCGATCATCTACTCTCACACTACTTTCATACGATTTTCAAAAGTTAGATATTAGTTTCGGTTTTCAACACCTGTTATGTAAATATTTCTTTTGGCGGGCATGCGCGGACAGTACCACCACACCGCGAACATGGAGCTTCGTGAATTTGAAAAACAACACTAGTTGGGTTTTTGGAATTATTTCAATAATTTCAGTTTTAAAAACTTGGACGTTCTTAGTTATTTTTTTAAAAACACTCCTAACGGTCCAGTCTCTAATGCCTGTCTGCTTTTGGTAAAAAATGTTGTATCGGCTAGACACATGTGTTGTTGGTGTTGTTGTAATTATTCCACCTTCAAACTGATCTGCTGAATTAGATGACCACAGTTAAAAGACAACTTATTTAGAAACTAAAAAAATGATTCGATCGTCTAAATCTTAAATCTAATACAAATATACGAAGATGCGCCACCCTACCATATAAATGAATTTAACAGGCGTAATCACATACAAGGACAGCCAATAAGGTCAGTATCTCGACCCTTCAACTTATTTGATCTCATAGTTATTTCAATGAAATAGGTGGGTTCCTTTCAGAATGGAATTATGTGTTGAATTATCGAGGATGTAGTGTGACAATAATTTTTAAATTATTGTTAACGCCATTTTTTGCAAGTCCTTGATAAATATGAGACAAATGTTTATGTCACTCATCATATTATATTACAAACTTGTCCCGCGAATACACATCTTCGGAACATGTTTCTTGTGTATGTGCTTGGAATTCAAATTCGACTGATGAGTAAAACTTTTGTGTTCTTAACCCGTGTAAAGCCTACATTAGTTATATCAAAAACAAACATAGCTCGGGAGAAGACATTACAGTATTTCTCAAGGTGTTGATATCGGGAGTCTCCAGATAGCTTTTCTCAGCTCTGTTAAAAGTTTGGAAACTCTTGGGAATCAGAAAAAAACATGGACAATGGAAATTGAGCCGGAATAACGTGACAAGCCCAACATTATACAACCAATCGAGGAACAAACAAATCCATCTGCAAATTTATAAGATGGCTGTTAAACGGAAAGTTTAGAGTAGAAGAATTGTCAACGGTAACGAGAACATTTATTTGTTTATGTCAAATAGGTTTAACACACAAATTGGTATACATGTACCTTCTTTTTTTTTGGCCGCTATATTAAAAACATACCCCTGAACCCGATTCAAACTCCAATCAACCAAACAAAATGACACAAGTTTAGATTGCTAATTTTCACAAAATACCTTTATCTCTGATGTATATTGTGCCTCTATTGAGCTGTTGTTGCTTAATAACAGTGAAGGATACATAAATATCAAGAGACTATTGCATGGTAGTCTCCTGAAGATGGGACAATGCATAGAATTATATTTGGCGGTTTGAATAGCATTAATCTCCTGTACTGCGGGCAAATATGCAGACAGATCAAAAAGTCTTTGAAAAATAAAAATAAAAAACCAAATCCATGGAGGCTTTATTATTATTTGTGGTTACTCTTATCCTTCCTTGTATACCGCTCTGGTTCAGCGAATCAGTTTCGCTTTAGAGACTTAACGAAGTCACGCCAAAGGTTTAAGATCCTCAAGCGGACAATGGTGAGTTATGTTGACGTTTAGATTCTGTGGAGACGCCCACTGTTGACCAAGGCGTGGGTTATGGAAACGAGCGAGCACACAAATGGCATCGTTAGATTGTTTTAGTACCAGTGTGGTCAACTCACTCCAAAAATGTCCGGTTTTATTACATCCTTTGCCGTTCGGCGAGCGCAGATTTGCTTTAATCATTCTCCTCGAATCTCACCTATTTGTTTTATTTCGGGATCATAACGCTGCATCCTCCGTCCAGGGACATCCAAATGCTTGTATTGCTAGTGCAAAATCCAGTTTTGGTCACATTCCATCCGCATTTTCCGTCGTCTGTAATTTACATGTAAGGCGAGGAAAATTAAACGTAATAGATTTGTGTACACATGACAATAATAAGATCTTGTATACGTTATCCAGTGTGATGCACGGACAACGATCTGAGGCATAATTGTATTTGTATAAAGTTATCACACTGGCACAGGGATGTCGATTATTTAAAATCTATGAATTATTGTTGTAGAGACAGAATATATCTATATATCAAAGGGTCTAAGAAACACCTAATTCCTTTTGTGTTTCCCTCTGTGACCAATCTAGTCGCCGGTTTACTCCTCTCCTGATACAGGAATATCAAAATCTTGCACCTAAATGTTTTTTTCTTTCTCACAAATACCCATTATAGCATAAACAAACACAAATCTAAATATCTCCTTATTAAGACGAAACTTCCTTCTGTATCATACAACTTTTAACTATCGTTCTCCTTGATAGCGGCGGGTGGTTAGAGGGATGTTCATGTTTGCCCCGGTGCTCTCAGAGCTAAATGGTAACAGGAAGCCCATCAGTTTGTGACGTCGTTGCGCCCTGTTATGGTCCTGTATTTATCCCGTCTTGTCTGTGTTTTTTGCCAGTGGCTGGCACGCCGCCATGCGGGTGAAATAACCTTAAAAGAGAAGACCACCCAAAAACCATATTCTATAAATAAGTAAAACTTTTTGTGTGTAATACAATACATTAATT
>JAQQZZ010018866.1:0-43163 GCA_030265115.1 Mopalia vespertina | reverse complement strand
TTTTCCTCCCACAATAATGCTGGCCAATGATCTGTCATTGGGATTTAATCCTGTTGATCTAACATCGGATAAATAAATAAATAAAATAAATAAATAAAAAGCAAAAAAGATCCAACTGAATAGATCCAAAGAGGTACGGAAAGGTTCCTTTACACAAACGATAGTAATGTTGAACTCTTTTCATAATATTTCATTTCATTATATCCAGAAGTCATAACTTTGCCACACATATTTGTCTTAAAGCCCTTCAGATTTTGTGTAATCAAACGGATTTCAGCAGAAATTTGAGAGGCTTTGTTTTCATGATATTAATCCAATTCGATTGCATCCATTCCGTACAGTTACTTTATAATTCGTTTAGATTGAACATTTGGCCAGTATGCCGAGTCTTGTCTGGCAGCAGTTCTTATTGAAGTCGCCATTAATGTTCACCTTGATGTATTGCAGACAAATTGCTTCACTTTGCCTCAGTGACTGGAATTCACTATGGAATCACATGGACATCCACTGTACATTGATTTATTTCCCTGTATCTGACAAGTCATCCTGAAGATCATCTCTTACGACTTTTTTTTAAAACAACGTACTGAAAGAGCCCATAGCAGATATGCATTTCAATAGCATCAAATAATCCCAGAAATAAGTTAACTGGGGCTGACTGTCTGTTTTCGTCCTTAGGCTGAGAGGTCTGATTTTGATATCTTTGCCCTGCAGACACAGGCGTTGGATGATCCTGTATTCCCTACGTCAGGATGCTTTCGAGCAACTGGTGTATCCCCTAGTCTAAACTAATCATACCTACTTAAAATAATATATTTAAAAAAAATATTTTAATAAAGTTCATGTCGCTCGAGTGAAGGGTGGTTATGATAGCCCAATTGGACAAGACGCGACGAGCGGGTTACGGTTTCCACCATTCATGAGAGCCATGTTTATGGTATTCAATATTAATTGTGTAATATTCCATTTATTATTTATCTCAACAAAAGCTCATAACCACGATACCATCCCTGATCACCTGTGATCCCCATAATGTCACAATAGGACTGTCAATTCCATTCCATAATTCTGTTTCTGAACATAGTAATATCATCATGAGTCATTGTTACATGCATTGAAATGAGACCCAGTATCCAATATTTCCTACATGTTTGTGAGATTTTCTTTATCAGTGTCTCTAATCGCCAGTGGAACTAGTTTATGCCTTGGAACTCGCACACGTGTGATTCGTGTTTTAACTAAGGCATCACAGTATTGACGATTAACAGCTGGGAAAATGAATATGATTTATTTGACTCTGTTGTTGTTGTTGTATAAAATCTATGACCTCACTTTCACTGACTTATTGAAATAAATTTTTGAAGAAATATTTTAACTTTTCTGGTCAATTACTTTATATTATATACGTGTTTGCGTCAAAGTCACATCGTCTGACGTCCTCAAAAAAGTCGTCAGTACAAGGTCAAAGCTCAGAAGGTATTAACAAAATATATGACACTGAAGTAAAATGTCCCTTTAAAAGTGAAGAAAATCCTGAAATTTCACCTGTATTTAATAACTAAAAAACTAATCATAAGCTAGTTATCCTTCTTGTTTCACATTTGGGGAAATTCGTATCTTAAGTGTTTGAAGGTAAATGTGACGCTCAATTTTTAGATTTGTTTGTCTGAGTGGGGTTTTACGCCATGCTTAATGTTATCTTGCTCACAGGACGGTGTGCTAACCCAATGGGTGAATGAAAGCCCCCTCCAAAACACTAACAGCAAGACATGACAATCTCAAGACGCAATAAGACTCGACAAACCGATCGGCTTTATGCTGCCCTTTATTTAAAATTCAACATCAATTTGATCCGTCGCTGCGACTTTGCTCTTGTGCACTGTTTTTGTCCTGTCTTATCGTCGTTGTTACCAGTGGCGAGAAAGGTGGTTTCCTTCACTTATTAAACAGGCGCACCGAGATATGAATGAACTAACCTTAAATTCGGAGTTAAACCCCACTCAAACAAAGCATTCTGACTAACCAGTTTTATATGTAACAGAACACGAGTACAGTTTGTAAAACAATAATGCTGTTTGGTCGCATCCCAGAAATAATAGTTTTCTAACCAAATAAATACTAAGTATCCCATGCATCATCCTGACAGTTTGTCTTACCTTGACACAACCTAAGGCGCTGGCCTGATCAGGTTCAGGTGCATGGGTGTTTTACCAAATGACAAATACCCAGATAGAAACGACATGTAGACGGTCAATGAAGACTATCAATCACACCTCGACAAATTTTAACTAAATTAAATCCACCGAATGTTGACGAACAGTGGCAACTTTCACAGAATTCAAAATGTCAAAACAAAAATATTTTAATGTTTTCGTCGTGTGTTTAACGCGGTTAAACTTTTTGATGAACGGCTTTATACCAAAAGTGGGCCCGCGACCGTGGCTTAGTGGTAAGCGAGTGTGCTTATTAATCCTACTTCGACGTACCGTTCACAGGATCGAGCTCGTCTATCGGCCCCCAGGTATATGAGTGAATCACACGATGTGGCTCCGGCAATCGCTGGGGTGGTTTTTACGAGGTGTCTTACCGGTTTTCCACCATAATAAGGCAAGGAACAGTGAAAAGTGGACAATCCGTCGTCATATAAGTGAAATTCCCCTTGAGTACGAGGTAAAACCTCAAATCAAACAAACAATTATATCAAAAGTAGCTCAGCTATGCAAAGAAACGCAGTCATTTAAAGAAAAAAAATAATGGTGATAGTATCATGGTTTATTCCATAAGTAAATTTCAGTGTTGTTCAGCCGTGAGATGTTTGTGTCATATCTCGTCGTGTACAGCTTCCCCATGTTCTGATTGGTCACTTTCATCGATACAATTAAACCAACGATTTTAGATTACTTCCAAATGCCGTCTTCCTCTTAAGTGGGAAGTGAAAGAGATATCGAAAAGCTTTTGGGTGGGCGCTTCTAGGCAGATTTCTGTTCCTAGAGCCCTGGTTGTGATGTATTTGTATCACGTCATATGGAGGTGATGGCGTTTTCATTTTGTGTTGAAAATCTTCCTAGATTGGTTACTTAATATGGTTTCCGAAACGTATCGTGGTTTGAGCACATAAGCCCAGGAGAAGGCTTGACATTTTTGCACACTTTCTCAACCTTTCTCAATTCGCTGTTCGAGACGAAGGTAATCTAATGTGATTCTGTAATTTCCCCAATTATGACAATTACCTAATTTTCTGGTGACAGTCTCAGTTTAACAATAATTATTTATGATAAGCAAAGTAATTAAAATGTGTGATATAACGTCTTGTCTCGAAATTTTAGAAAAAAGTATTTAAGATAAAAACTGTAAAATTGGAATGAGCTTAATCTAAAATCAGGTTACCAGAATGGGACAGCTACCCTAATTTACATACGGTCGAGATTATACAAATTCCATACACTCGATTCAGGAAGTCAGGATAAGTAGAAATAATTTGTGTGTCTTTTAGAAAGAGAAGATTAACAGTATTTTCGTTATTTTGGGATAACACTTTCTTAGTTTGAAACGATTCCATCTCAGAAAGTTTTGCAGGTTGAAACCCGTCCGGGAATCGAACCCACGACCCTCAGAGTTAGGCACCGAATCGCCAGCACTAAATGCAGGCCACCTAGACCACTCAGCGACCCGGCCTTCTACAAAAATAGAAGGTGTAAACATTATAATTGTGGGCAAAGTAAAAAAACCTTCAATCAAGAAACGTGTGCTTACAGACCAAGTTAAAACACTTGTCTGCATAAAATCTAAATTTCAATTGACTTGAGCATTGCAAGCACTATCATATATATTTTTATCCATTACAACTGGATAATAAGATCTATTTAGAAACTTGTATCTGGGAATTTAACTAGAACATGAGATGATTTATCGGTTTAAAGACAGGGGCAAATCACTTTTTGTACCAATTAAATTTTGATTTATTTGCTTATTTTTTTCTCTCTATTGTATGTGTCACACAAAATAAACCCAGCAAGGTTGTCAATAACGTATTTTATTAAATACTATCAAACACTTACAAGTCAGGCGACCTTGTCCAAACCACACTTCCCCTCGCAAAGAGATTTTGATTTTTTGTTAATGTACTATTTACCAGAATCTGTCAAAACAGGTTACAAACACCCATTCTCTTCCACCTCAGTTTTAGTCGGTGATGGCTGATAATGTTTCCAAACACATACAAGTTATGATGTTCTACTGTACAAAGCAAAATTCTGACCAGAAGTCATTTTTATAAAACTTCCTAATCTGCTGCAAGTATATGCCCCGACAAGCTGTACAAAACGATGAGTTTTGGAATACCTGGACATTGTGTAATTAAACACTGTGGGGCCGGCCCTAATAATGTGGTCTATACGTGGATTCAACTAAAATGTTTCAAGACCCCAGAAAATGAGTCCCAAATGTACAAGGAAACTACGGAAGCGTAAAAGGGACATGCGAATTCAATTTTTCTTCCCGTTTATCTTGATCGTTCAAGTTATTAACTCGAACGCACAATTTATTAACTTGACCACTCAAGTTATTAGCCGGAACGCTTAAGTTAATAAGCTAATGACAAAAAAGAAAGATCCACCATTTTATTACCATAGTTAACTTGTCTTCCTTATGTTGCACTATGGAGAAGAGTCATTGATATGCAGGTACTTCGAAGCTGAGTTTAAATACACAGACAGTGTCTATATTTTCAAAGGAAGAACATGGTTTTTCCATCTCTGAGGGACACTTAAAACAAAATATGGAAGCTGCCCAACCATGACTCAATGGCGTTTCCGCCATGTTGTTTCAATGGTTCATTAACTTGAGCGTTCGGGATAACAACTTTAGCGTTTAAGATAATAACTTAACATATCAACAGGGAATAGGTCCATCATGTTGTGATTATGTGTGCGTGTGTGTGTATGAAGAGGGTCTGGGGGTAGATAAGCTTTTTGCTGACTGAGTGTACAACTGTTCTTTAACCCTCTGTAAATAAAGCTTATTATTATTATTATTAATAACTTGAACGATGAAGTTAATTGGAAGAAAAATGCAAATTATACTATTTATATTATAATGTTCTTTATGTTGGTAGTAAAATGGCTAGCTTCATCTAATTGATAATTTTTATTCTAGCACTTGTTGAACTTGAAATATAGTCAGGCTCTAATTATGCAAAAGTCACTGATGGTTGTTCAGAAACAACATCATTTCACTCATGGTGCAGGCATGGTCCACGTGGAACCATGGCAACATCTCCCCATGTTCTCCCGGACTTACGGCTGAATTTCATTATTGTGGCTGTGGTTGGGACTGGCGGACCTGGGCTGTACATCTTTAACGAAACCTGGCGAATTTTTAGTTTACAGAGAGAAACAAATAAAATTCGCATGTCCCTTTTATGCTTCCGCAGACAGCACATATATACAAAGCGGACAATACACATATAGATCAGATACACCACACACACTGGATAGATAGTGGAAATCCACAGTACAATACCACATCAAAACAAATCTCTCTCCTGCAAATCGCGTCTTTAAACCGTTTACATTCCTCCACCGCGATTCGAACCCGGGACTCTGGATAGCCACATATATATGAACTTCCGCAGTATATTGTACAGATTAATAGTTAACGCACAACTCCCTTGTCAAAAAGATTTGTCATATTTGAGGTTATACACAACGTTCTCAAGGGAGAAAATAATCGTGTGTTAGTGACAGTTGTGATAAGATGAACGTAATACATTGTATTGTTTTCTATTCCTTTGAGACGGACATTTTGGAAACATCTCTTCATGCCACATGGGAGGCTTTGCAACTTCATGTAAATCAACGTGTCATTACCATTCGTATTTTAGAGTATTAGGGAGAGGGGTATTACGCAACTAAACCAGGTGAAGCGCATGTACCAACTATCTGTACTGATGTCTGTAAATATTTTGATTATGGAAATTATTTTTACGAATTTCTGACACTGTATTTGTAGAATAACTGTTTTTGTTACGATCTTTTAATGGATTATGTGGGCGGCGGCCGCGAAGCAGGGGTATAACCTGTCTTTCAACTAATCCTGATCTGATGTACCGTTCATAGGATCGAGTCCGTCTGTCGACCATCAGGTATATATGAATGAATCACACGATGTGTCTCCGGCAATCGCATTGGTGGTTTTTACTAGAACTCCTTCCGGTTTCCAAGCGTATTTATAAAGGAACAGTGTAAAATGGACAACCATTCGTCACATAGTAGAATACCCTTGATGGTAAACCCCAATCACACACACAAATACACCAAATGAATCGTTGACGCTACTGACGCTGAACACTAGCAAGTAAACCAAATTGTTATCCATTTTGACCGCTTTCCCTAAAAACTATGCTGTGATTTATTTTCTTCACGGCTTTCTTCATATGTTAATTAATGGTTTTAATAATATTTATCCGTCACAAAACCTTTCTATTCATACTTATTTAATTAAAACCTGTTCAAAACAAATTACTATGATAAAGCAACGGTGAATGCAACGATATTGTCAAATTGCTTAAAGCGCGGTAAACTTCGCATAGTAATGATTCCTTACATAAAAAAATATAATCATAGTTTTGTGTGGAGCGCAAAAACGATGGTATCTGTGACTTACTTGATATAGTTTCACTGCAGTAACTGTATGGTAAAACTGTTGTATTTACCATGGTATTTTTTATAAGGTCATGACGAGGGCAACACGGTTAAACTTCTAATAGAACAAACCCTTTATCTATTCTCAACTTGTATACGTTTGTTTCTCTGTGTGAAGTTTAGTTATTTTTCTACATCATACAATCAGCAATCAGCCATTGTTTCGATATTGTCTGTCTAAGGGCGGTATATTTCAAGCATACATATACTGTACTTCCCTAACAGTAGAGGGACATTAATCTTCCAACTGGGCGAATTACACGGAGTTAAATTAGGTGAAATACGCTCAGGGAAGATAAAGCTTTTGTTGGAGAACGCGGAGTTATTTTAGGTGAAATCCGCATGTGTAAGATAAAGCTTTTGTTGCCGAACGAAGACAAAGCTTTTGATGGAGAACGCGGAGTTAAATAAGGTGAAATACGATCAGGGAAGATAAAGCTTTTGTCTGAGAACACGGAGTTATTTTAAGTGAAATACGCTCAGGGAAGATAAAGCTTTTGTCTGAGAACACGGAGTTATTTTATTGAAATACGCTCAGGGAA
This sequence comes from Mopalia vespertina, assembly GCA_030265115.1. Lineage (NCBI taxonomy): Eukaryota > Metazoa > Mollusca > Polyplacophora > Chitonida > Mopaliidae > Mopalia > Mopalia vespertina. The sequence goes on along the minus strand of JAQQZZ010018866.1, from coordinate 35,920 downwards.
GATAAAGCTTTTGTCTGAGAACACGGGAGTTATTTTAAGTGAAATATGCTTTGGGAAGATAAAGCTCTTGTCTGAGAACACGGAGTTTTTTTTATTGAAATACGCTCAGGGAAGATAAAGCTTTTGTCTGAGAACACTGAGCTACTTCAAGTGAAATACGCTCAGGGGAGATTAAGCTTTTGTCTGAGAACACGGAGTTATATTAGGTAAAATAACTTAGGGAAGATAAAGCTTTTGTCTGAGAACACGGAGTTATTTTATGTGAAATACGCTCAGGGAAGATAAAGCTTTTGTTGCAGAACGTGGAGTTATTCTAGTGCAATACGCTTAGGAAGATAAAGCTTTTGTTGGAGAACATGGTGTTATTTTAGGTGAAATACGCTTAGGGAAGAAAGAGCTTTTGTTCGAGAACATGGAGTTATTTCAGGTGAAATATGCTTACGGAAGATACAGCTTCTGTTGCAGAACACGTAGTTTTTTTTAGGTGAAATACGCTTAGCGTAGATAAAACTTTTGATGGAGTCCACGGAGTTATTTTAGGTGAAATACGTTTAGGGAAGATAAAGCTTTTGTTAGAGAACACGGAGTTATTTTAGGTGAAATAAGCTTAGGAAGATAAAGTTTTTGTTGCGGAACACGTAGTTATTTAGGTGAAATACTCTCGTCAAAGATAAAACTTTTGTTGGAGAACACGGAGTTATTTTAAGTGAAATACGCTTAGAGAAGATAAAGCTTTTGTTGGAGAATACGGGGTCATTTATGTGAAATATGCTCAGGGAAGATAAAGCTTTTGTTGGAGAACATGGAGTTAACATAGGTAAAATATGCTTACGGAAAATAAAGCTGTTGTTGCAGACCACGTAGTTATTTAGGTGAAATACGCTTAGCGAATACATAGCTTTTGTTGGAGAAGACAGATTTATTTTAGGTGAAATATGCTTACGGAAGATAAAGCTTTTGTTGGAGAACACGTAGTTATTTGGGTGAAATACGCTTAGCGAAGATAAAACGTTTGTTGGATAACACGGAGTTATTTTAGGTGAAATCATTAATAGGTCACAAGTTTATAACACAAAGTCGAAGGTTAACAATAAAAACAAAACAAAAGACAATAACTGTTCCCAAACACAAGGTGGAACACATGTGTATGTTTATAGCAGTGTATTATGGTACACCCGGTTAAATTAAGTACGTCTATGTACATGTAATGGATTGGAGTTCCGTTATGTCACACCGGAAGTAGAATTCATTGACGTGTTGTCCTTTATGGGTTGATAACCCACTGAACACTTTGCAGCTATGCCGATATAACAGAGGTATACAGGCGTGTCGCGTACAACACTAATCAAATTATCTGACTAATACAATAGTTTTATAACACCAACTGAGGGTTTTGTATCATATTTATATGATGGCGTATGCTATGGTGGTGAGGAGACCACTGCATACAAGTTAAACAAAATGAATCTTTTTCGTGTTTCTATGATATGAAGATCTGTGATATTTTTTTGTAATATTTAAAGTTTAAATATTCTGAGGTGTATAATATGTAACGAAATTAATACTCGAAGCAATCCATCTCATTGACAGAATACTGACGTTTGATCAATGAATACAATCGGATATACCCAGTTTATAACACTACGCCCAGCATAACAAGCACATAGACGCCTGAAAGGGTTAATAAAAGTCATTAATCACACCATCCAAGAGGTGTCTAACGATGGACAGGCTATTTTGGAGGGTCAAGAGTTGATCGGGCTAATACATTTAAACTGAGTTAGTTAATTATTAAAAGAACGGCCAATAGTAAGGCTGTGTGAAAATGGCAAATTGTAAACGTTTGATTTGAAAAATGTGTGAACAATTTGCAATGTTTTGAAATAAAAATGTAATTGCATAGCGTTTATTATAAATTTCGAAAGCTATCATGATCGCCTCAGTTGAAGTGGTTGAAGTAAATGCAAAAAAAAAAAAAAAAAATAGAACGGAATGCCTGGCATTGCCTTCTGTAAGAGAATCACGACTTCCAATCACCTTTATTGAGGACCATTTGATAGGATCGCTTTGTGACGGTAGAAACCTATGTAACTAACCGCAGACGACTCGACAAATAAATCAAGTCAAATTCTATTGCACTTCTTTGTTAGAACACGGAGTACCCCAGACGGCGCCTTAGAAGGGAACACTTTAGACAATCCATCAACATATAGATGTGCTGTTGGTTAAAAGACACTGTCTCCGGGAGTGAAGCGAATGTCTCATCAATCTTCATGGACTCGACATTAAGTATTTTCAATGGAAACATTCCAATCATGTTAATTCCAAGAATAACAATGACTCTAATCAGTTCTGGTAAATCTTTGAATAGTTCAATTCCACAAGATGAAAGCCAGTTCGATGATTAAAGCGTTAAATTAACATTAAAATATTAGACCTGTCTCCTTGAACTGCAATCGGACCTAAAGAATTGCGTAGCTTGGTGGTTGACCGTAGAGGTAGAATATATGGAAACCACATCTATTAATACATACAAGCCAACATTACCTCAGACACGTGTACATGTAAGACGAAGGGTGATGGATTCAGCAGTTGGCAGGTTTTTTTATTATTCTAAAGTCACTCGATGTTCCTCCGAATAAAAAATGCACTTTAAGTAGGGGACAACTTGTCTTCATATAAGCGAATTTCTGTTGTACACGACATTAAACAACACTCAATTACATCGAATTAATAACTACAGACGATGAGTTGAATTATTGTGGATTCGTCCGCGGCCGTGGCTTAGTGGTTAGCGCATGCGCTAACTAATTCATTTTCGACGTGTCGTTCACTGATCGAGTGCATCCTCAGGTGTATGAGTGAGACACACTGTGTGGTTGAGGCAATCGCGGGAGTGGTTTTTACTAGCTTTCCTCCTGGTTTTCCACCGAAATTACTGAAGAAACAGTATGAAGTGGACAATCCGTCGTCATAAAAGTGAAATATCATTGACTACTACGTTAAACCCCAATCAAACAAACAATCAACCGTGTACTCATTCATTTTGCCCAAGGGTATTTCACTTATTTGGCGGTGGTGTATTCAACAGTAGTTGCCACACTAATATGAACATAAAATGTGACGTCACATTTGTTACAATCTTTAATCATCGATATGATGCCTTGAACCAAAACAACAGCCGGTCATAACTTGTCAAATCCACGTTGTTCGTTGATCTTGTAAAAAGAAACCGCACTGTAATGAGATATTTTCTACTGGCCCTATAAACAATGCTAATTTGCTGTATAAACGAAATCCTATGCTTATCAAAAACCGATACCCCAAGAACTATCAGTATTTTTTATGTTTACAAGGTTAGTGTTTTCTGATTACAACTAACGTTATCGTCAGTCATCTACAAGATCTGAAATTTCAACAGCAAACAAAGACAGGTGCGTTTAAGAAAATATTTCTTTTATTATACTTGTTAAACATATCTAGGTGTTAAATTCGTATGTTTTACTTAACAAGGAATGAACAAAAACGGGCGGGCTTAGGATCGAAAATTAGAAAAGCAGTTTTTTTCCTTATCATGATGTACTCGTTTGCCACAAACTAGGCTAATTTCTCGTACATTAGTAATTGAATGCCTGCAAGCAGACCATCTGTGACCAACAAGTATCTAAAATTACAGCACATGTAGCATTTGATACTGGATGTGTTTTGTTTCAAAATCCTCTCAATTATTTATAAAGACTTTGTCGAAAACAACTTTAGCAAATAATTTGTTTGGAGAAAAAGATAAAATAAATCTACACACTTTGGTGAACGGTCCTGTTTTGATATAAATAAAAGAAATCAAAATCTAATCAATTTCTTCCCCATTTTTAAAATCGTTTATATCGTTGAGTACAGGGTTGAAATCTAAAGAAGCCCAATTTTGTACAAAAGTATCTAAAAAAAGAACACAAACTTAATACCTTGGAGTTCTCTGTTAAACACTAAAATAAAATATTTTGCACATAAAAAGCTTAGTATTCCCTTGAGCAAAATGTAATTCACAAAAAAAACCCACCTTTTATTCAGTATACACTATCTGGTAAGAAAAATAACCCTATATAGAATACGTCACACACATACACATTTAAACCGAGAATATCACCAGAATATGCCCTCTGGAATCGAAATAAATGCGCTGTTACTTAAATTAGGTCTATTTACAAACAGCAAGAAAGGAAACCAATCGATATACAATTTGCTCAAGTATAGATACTACAATCTTAAAAAAAGCCATACAAATTGCGTTTCTGCTCTAAGCAAAGTACAGCAAATCACAAAATTAATCCGCCATTTAGGAGACAATTCTAAGAGTAATCGACTCATCAAAATCCGTAATTTCCATACCCTGAGTGGTATATGTCCCATTAACATGACTCTGCATCTAAGGACTATTTCGACCAAATTTTTTTAAAATTAAAAGGATATTTCTTCAACTGTGGCCATATTGGTATTTCGCCGTAACAACATTATAAAGTAGCACGTGATAACAAATTTATTTTCTTTTGAAAAGAAGTAAACTGAGAATATTATTTATTTTGTACCCAACATATTTATTTTACTTAAATTGACCCTTCTAAAAGATGTGTGATCGAAAAGCAAATGAATATATTTCAGGGGCGGTAATCGTGTGATTTTGTTCTATAGGATGCATTATTTTTCATGCGTTATTTCCCTTTGGTTGTCAACTCTTCAATGAATACCACGGACACATATCATTAGCAAATGGTTCGCATTTAATTTCCAATTAGCTTTACCAAACTTTAGGTGGTAACTCTTTTTGTATAATTAAATCGTCTTATTAACATATTATTAACATTTCAATTTTGGCGGTCACCACAGGAAGGTCCTTTAACATGGCATATGTAATTGTCATTAGCGTGAATCACAATACAAATTTCACTTGTTTGGTTCATTAGACTTAACAATCAGCTTATTTTAACGGTGTTTTATCTTTTCTTTTTGCCAGTCACTTTGGCACAAGTCTGGAAAATATTCGAAACCGGAGCTAACTGGTTGAAGATTGTGTGGCTTAGAGCAATTTGATTGAGGCATTCGTTGATATTCCTTTGATTCGTGCACAATGTGCGATCGTTCGGCGATCACGTATATTTTCCTTGGTCCGTACTCAACATAAAGGTTTTGATGCACCCCTGGGTGGATTGTTAGAAAATACAGGTAGGAATGTTATATATTTCTTTAAAGCAATCACACTGGCACGATTCAATTAAAATCGATGAATCATCTTATGTTCTAGATAACCTCCCAGAGACAAGTTTCTATTAAACCGTAATCTCGAGTTGTGTTATGGGTAACCAACATACATCTCGATAGAAGTTTATGACCATTAATATGGTGTACAAAGTATTGTTAAAAATGTAGGCAACAAGATATTTGGCATGGGTTAGGAATAAATCAGCCTCCAAATTAATATTTCAGAGATATAGAGATTAACCAACAAATATGTCTGTTAACGGGAATTAGTGTATAGTATATTAGTATATATTATTGGAAAGCTTAAAGACTCAAGAATACAAATATATAAATGTTGTGTAGATCAAATAATACCTTTAAAGCTAATTGTAAATCGAATCTTTAGAGGCAGACAAAATACAATGCACTTTTTGTGGTTTATTTCTCAGAACATTATTACTATAACATCAAACAAAATTAATCTATCTAGTAAGATAGTACTTGAGCCGAAAAAGAGGGCCTCAATTTTTCAAATATTTTCGGTGTACTTTTACAACCAAAATGACCTTTTTAGAAACTATTTTGTGTTAAATATCGCGAAATTGGAACAAATGAGACAAGCTCGTGGTGTTCCAATTGTCGTCTGTAATGATCTACACGCTTGGAATCTCTACGATGAACAGTTTACGATGAATGGTTTTCGAAGAAATAATCAGGTTTCTATATTAAATAGGCCAAAATCTTAAGTGTCTGAAATAGGCAATTTAAGATTAGCCGTCTATTCAGTCTTAGTTTGTTATGGAAATCTAGAATGGTTATCTTCGCCCACTGTAGGAGTGAATAACCCTTAGTACGGTACAAAGTCTGAAACATGCAAATTTCCATCACGAAAAACTCACCGTCCCTACAATCTCTCTTTATAATGGCGACCGCTTTCCAAATCTCAACTTTGTCCTTTGTTAAATGAAACTATAGCGAGAGACGAAGTATTATAAGTATCTTCGCTTTCCCTGACATATTGAAAATTTAGTCCATTACTGGGCATATGTGTTCCATTAACACTGGACGCTCAATCTTACACATATAACAGGTCTCGGCATGAAATGGTTTTAAATGCCGAGGGCAAAGTGTCAAATTGAACCAGAATTGCTTCAATATTGTCATATAATAGAGCCCTGAACACATGAGAATTTGGTAGCCACGGTGTAATTGACCGGTTGATTCAGTTGTCTGGGCCCTTCCATAGTTTCCTCTCTCTTCTCTACATGCTCTACGCAGGCCATGTACAAACTGTAGCCAAAGTCAATAATGTTACAGTTTATTTAGATTTACACCCAACCTTTACATACACAAAGCCACACAGGAAAAACTGGTTTGACGTTGGTTTGTTATATGGTGGCTATGAAATGGCCGGGTTAATACATTTTGTTTGACCAATTATTGTTATACCAACACAGAAGTGGGTACAGCACGATCATTGCAAGTATTTAAGAAACAGACTCGGTATTTACCCGAATCTATCAATGAACTATGTTAAGGCATCCAGATAAACCCATGCCACCAACACTACATTCATTTTAGCGGGTGGTTGGAGGGAGCTTCATGTGCCCTGGTGCTCTCAGAGCTAAAGCGGAACAGGAAACCGATATGTTTGTGGTGTCTGTATTACGTTCTGTTTTTGTCCTGTATTTTTCACGTCTTGTCTTTGTTTGTTGCCAGTGGTGTCGAGGGTGGTTTCCTTCACCCATTGGGCTGGCACGTCGTCATATAAGTGAAATACAATTGAGTACGACGGTAAACCCCAATCAAACAAACAAACAAACATTCATTTTAATCCAGTACGGCTTGTTTTTTGATTGTTTAGGAAACCAACCCTTCTACACATAAAAAGCCACGCGAACGTTATGAATATCAAAGTGACTAAGACAGATTCACCATCTTGTCGACGTTAATATTTCGATCATACATATTTTGGGGTTTTTTTTTTGTTGTTAATCTTGGGTGTTTTTTTTTAGACACATTACTGTTTAGCGTGAATCAAGATGTAAAGTTGTATAGTTGATATGTATTATACTAGTGCCCCTCCTATTACGAGACATATTTTTACTTGAGTTCACCTAGTAATAATGACAACTAGTGAAACCAGCTGCGTTGTCCATCTGATGCTTTCTTGTTATTTTTGTTGATGAAACATCTGAGGACGACGCACTTTTGCCAACAATTTTGCTGTTTGGCATCAACACATAACACAGTGTATCGGTATAAGACTATTCAGAGACCGATTCATTGGTGTTTAACGCAGCTCTTTATGATATTGCATTTATAATCAGGCGATGTACAGTACTGCGACAATATCACAGCCACATCAACCGAAGCATAAATTAATATCCTCCATCGTGAAGTTCAGACACTATGGCTATATTTGAAACATACTGCCACTTTGTCAGAGCGCAAAAGAAAAATGTAGCGATTAGCTTGTTGGTCAACTTGTTATCTGTATTGCCGTGGCTAACATAAAACAGAAAAGCTTGATTCCAGGTTTGTGTGATATTCAGCTACAGTGGCATATTGCCGATTTGGACAAGAAACGCTTACAATAGCAAGAAACCATAACACGTTTTGTTCTTACCACTTCCGATCAGACTTCCAGCGATTCAGAAAAAATGTGTCGTGTGCATTTTCTGTGTATGTCAGACAGACCAATTAGCCTTGAATTCCCAGTACACAGACCAAACGAACTGACCCAGAACTTATTTAGTTAGGGCAACTGCAAATTACATGGCAATTTTCATATCTTGTAAATCCAATGGTTGGATAAATAGGCCGACAACAGGGATAAGACAGAAGTTGATTGAGTTAGCTCCTTATAAATTACCAAAATATAGCCATCCATCAATAAAGCTATTCAGATTCCATAGAGCGTTTGCCAGGCTACATTATAACCATGTGCAAGGCAAAAATCTAGACGGTTTAGTCTGAATTACGTACAGAATGTCCTACGAATTTATCCATAGGATTTTTATAAAATATTTATGAAAACAGACAATGGAACACATTCGTCAAGTCAGAGTAAATGTAGTAATTTTCCTTTTTTAACATGATGGTTTATATGGAATAGCGTCCACAGTTAGAATAGTATAGAAACTAGCTGGAAACGTCTGAGAACCCAGACTATTCCAAAGTAAAATATTGATTTTCAGCAAAACCGTCCCTGTCCGATCAACAAATCGGTCCCAGTAATTACCCGAATGTAGCCAACATGTGAGGTACAGAAAAACAATGTTGCATTTTTCAAGATCTAAAAGATTTTTCTAATTGACATTTCACTTCTGTTTTTGTTATGAATTACCCATATGTATGCAAATTGAACTAAACGTTTCAACAAATAGCAGATGGTCAATACATACTGTTTGTTCCACTGATAATCTTCCAAAAAAGCACAACTACACATTGTGATTGATTGATTGATTGATTGATTTTTGTTTCACGCCACATTCAGCGGTATTTCAGCTACGATGTGGCGTGAACATAGTAAAATTATTTGACCTAAGGTTGTTTACTTAGAGACAAATTTCAATCAGACGGCACCCTTGGTAGAAAACATCAAAAAGAGAAACAAATCAACTGAAACTAATTTTTTGTTCTTTTTGTTTTTTGATAAAATATGTCAATATAAAATGTTTAATTTTGAATCCAAAAATTGTAAATATCGTGTTTAAAACTATGTCATATAGCTATTTACAATAATTCATAAAAATCAATGTCGAGTTTTTCGTTCTGTTGGCTTTTAACCGTGGGTGTTTGCCCTTGGGCCGCCCCCGAGAAAGCAGAGGTGGGCAAGCAGTAGAGGGAGGAGGTCTGATGTCTACCTACATCCCTCCCAAGGGATCAAAGCGGTTAGCAACCGGCTCTGATCCAATGAACTTGCTTGCCGATGGTTTTGGGGACAGGGGTCTAACCCTCTAGACGTCAATTACATTGATTGGCTGTTCAAAAACGAAACTCTCGAACCAGCTTTCCTTGAAGCCTTGGAAAGACGAGACTCTGGGCTAGATGGTTTTATACTTTTTGTTTGATTGTCTGATTTATTATTTTAAAAATTTTGTTAATTTTCCTTTTTTGTATCAGTTTGTGTTGATGTATTTTGACTGAATATTTCGACTTTATAATTATGCCAATGACAGTAGTGAGCGTAGAAAATAAGCACTTCGGTAAAAATATGATTTAATTTATCCCTGAAAACAAATCTTTGTTCCTTAACGCTATCAAACATACTTTAAGTTTGTGCGCCTTGGCGGATAGCGTGTGCACTTACTAATCCTACTTCGATGTACCGTTCACGGGACCGTGTCAGTCTGTCGACCATCAGGTATATATGAGTGAGTCACACTATATGGCTCCAGTGGTTTTTACGAAGTTTTCTCCTGGTTTTCCACAAAAATTACGCAAGGAACAGTGTGAAGTGGACAATCCGTCGTCATTTCAGTGAAATACCCTTGCGACCTTAAACCCCTATCAAACAAACAAGCAATCAAGTCTGTGCGACCTCTTACAGAAAACAAGTTGTTTAAATGTCAACTTCATAATATTATTATCATCGGCTATGTCTCATTTCTCTTTTCCGTTTTTCGTTTTCGCGTAAGTACCCGTTTGTTTGGTTTGATTTTTGTTGAGGCAACATTGTAATTTCAAGTTTAAATAGCATCGAATTTGGGTTTGAATTGTGTACAAATGTTAATAGAGTATTTGGTGAGTGTTTTACGCCCACTCCCGACACTCTAAAATAGAATCACATAACTGAGGTAAATGTCAAGTGAGACTATGGTAGAGATTGTTTACAACATGCTTTGTCCTCGCGGAGGGTGGGATTGCTCAGGATTGCGTAACAGATGAAATTTATTGTTTCGTGACATCGTATAACGATAATTTAAAATTAATTCACTTCGTTCAGGGTGCAGAGAACAAAAATTGTTATCAAATCATGTTTTAAAAGAACAGTGTCTTGTATACTAGATGCTTTGCCGAAATTGGAAATATTTTTAGTTCTGTTAATTCATTGTTGACGCTTATTACCCTCGTCTTGTTTATTGAGTCACCTAATCTGACTGCATTTGTGCAAATCATTCTGAAAACCTATACGATTAACTGACAGACACAATTAAACTACACGTCAGCCTCATTTGGGCTTCGACATTGTGGCCATTATTTGGAATAAGCCTACTTGTAGCGGAAGTAACCGAAGTCTAAAATGTCTTTGCATGTTGGGCTGGATTTGTACGATATGCATATTTATAAAATCAATAAAAGTATCAGCATTTTATTATTTGACAAAAATTCAAAACAGGACACAAAGTTAAAATACCCCCCACCCCTCTCATCACCACGCCCACCACCCTCCCTCAAAACGTTCATCCACAGAGAACCAACTGAGCCGTTTGCGTGACTAAGTATAATGCTTGAACCTTTCAGTATAATCGTCTTTCATCGTAATGCATATAAAGAGGTTCGATTAAATAATCAAATTGTGCTTGTAAAATCTGCTTCAGAGCAGGCTTACAGAGCCGCTTTTAAACAAACCCAGTTTTGATTGATTGATTGATTGATTGGTGTTTTACGCCTTGCTTAAGGGTATTTTACTTATATGACGGTGGTGTATTTGAAGAATAATTGACACTAACACAACCAAGATATGAAGCATTTCCATAATGTTGGAAAGCTAATTTTCCTCCAGTGCTAAGTAAAGACAGCATTGCTACTCTTCGAACAAACTGCCCTTATCCAGAGGTCAACCCAGTTTTGACAAGAGGTGGAAAGCCCAATCAGAATCTGAAAACAAAAGCAGTTTAACAATTGTGCTGTAGCCCAGCTTCCACTTTGACGAATTCTTTACTAGTTACTAAACAAAGGCGGTAGTAACATTTTAGAAACGAACCATATTGAAAGTGGTATTGTAATTGCTATCTACTTTAAGCTGCCAAAATTTATTATGTCAAATAATACACGTGACAAAATTGTCACGTGTGCCACTGATAGCGCAAAGTTCAATTACATCAACGCATGCGTCAGGCAAGTTGTCTCTGTGTAAACAGCGTAAAGCTTTCTTCGAGACATCAGTTTCTATGCCGACTCGGGAAATATCTGAAAAAGCATTTAAATATTGGTTAAATTCAGTTTACATTTGATCTAGGTACGTAAGTCATTTTATCGTTTCTACACAGCCCCTTCCAGCTTGATTGATTGATGGATTTATGTTTTACGCCGAGCTTAAGGGTATTTCGCTTATATGACGGCGGTGTATTCCAATAATAATTGACTAACAAAGGTGTGAAGCATTTCAATAATGTTGAAAAGGTAATTTTCCTCCAGTGCTAAGTAGAGACAGCATTGCTGCTGTTAAAAAAATTTGCACTTTATGGCAAGAGGGCCCTTCGAGGAGGTGTTAAGCGGATTTCACACTCCCAGCAACCGTTCCAAATATTTCCCCCTTCAAAGAACCGTTGTGTCGTAATGGTGCCATACAGAATCATCCCCTTTTCTAAAGAACCCTTATTTTTAAGAGTGTATCGCAGAGAATCGGACAAACTGATGTTTCTTTGTTTGTTTGATTGTGGTTTAACGTCGTACTCAAGGCTATTTCACTTATATGACGACGTGCCAGCCCAATGGGTGACAAACTGATGAGATCAGAAAGGATTTCTGTATATGTGAAAAAAGATGAGAGTAGAATTTTAAATGGGTGTGATCAATAATTCCGGATCAATATCGTCTTATTATACCTTAAATGCTAATTAGGTGGGGCTGTTTCCGGGGTGGTTCCCCCAATTGTCCATTGCTTGACTTGTTTCAAAGACATTTAACTAAGACATGTTTGCAGTGCTGGTAATTATCGGAAAACCACCGACATCAGCTTTCTCTTGAGACCTGTAGAAATAGCTCTCTGGTATAAAACCCATTCAAAGCAACTGATGGCCGTCCAAGACGTAACCTTGTATTTAAAGTCGCATCATCTATTAAGCTAGTGGTAATATAAAAGGGCGCTGAGCGTATTGACTGTTTTTATTTCAGTGTGTCTCTAAATGTTTTATCTCTGCGCCGTAGCGTTGACGAAAAACCCACTGCCCTATTATGCTACCAAGGCAGTTAATTCTGCATTAATCGCAATAATTTGATTCAAGGGCTTGCTGGCCCCCTTGGACTCAAAATGGACAAAAAACGTCACCGCGTTTATGATAGTGAAAAAGTAAATTCGAGATTCTAGTTAAAAGTAGTTAAACTAGAGTAAGTCATTTAATTATGCAGAGATCAAATTATAAAATCATTATCAGAGCATAGACTCCCAAGTGCGTTTTGTTTTTGTCATGTGTTGAAGGGTAGTTCCCGTGAGGAATTAGGTAATATGACTAGTCTACTGAACTATTACAGCAGCGGCAGAAATATGTCCTTGGTTGGTTTAAGTCTTTAAAATTATTTGACAAATGGGCCTAGGTATTTTTAAGTTTACTTAAATACATTATAGAAGGCCGGGTGGCTGAGTGGTCTAGGTGGCATGCATTTACTGCTGGCGATTCGGTGCCTAACTCTGAGGGTTAGATTCCCGGACGGGTTGCAACCTGCAAAATTTTCTGAGATGGAATCGGTTCAAACTAAGAAAGTGTTATCCCAAAATAACGAAAATACTGTTAATCTTCACTTTCTAAAAGAAACAAAAAATTATAAATACATTATGGCTTATCACCAGTTCTCTATTAACTGTGAACAAGGGGCCGAAGACACAAATAATGGACAACTCCCGTCAACCGAGCATTATTCTATCCATTGCACCATAGCATTCTACAATATAATCGATTCTACTTCCTACGTCGAGACATTGACTCTAAGCTACATCGGGGCCATCTGGTTCTGCACTTCTTTTATTTGCTGGTCTTTGGCATACGTCGCCGCAAATATTGGCGGAAATTAATGCGCGATGGCATCGAGAATACGATATACCATAACAGACCATGATTTATTAATATTCACCACCATGGATTGAAAACAATCCCTTCAACACGCCGTATGATGTCAATATTTCACAAATGATGTGAAGCAGTGTTCTTTTGGGTGATTGCGTTGCGAATATGGTTAGCCAATGATGTAGCGCTAGCTATAGTTATTTTGAATATACATGCTACCACCTATATTTCCTAAATGTTCGTTCATATAAATTTACGCAAAAACACCTCAATTAACGTCATACAAAATGACCGTAAATCCGTAATAACCATATTACTAATTATGTAATTAGTAACGGTACTGTTCAGCCTCGAAAAATAAAGCGGTATGTCATAAAACGATCCTAACATGGACGAATGAAGACATCCTATATGTTTGACACTCGTACATATGGTTAAATGGCTTGTCAAATTAATCCGAAATACACAAATTCCCGATAACACGATTTTAGAAGGTTAATTTATAAGCCGCTCTGCTGTGGACAAAGGCCATTTGATTGTATAACATTGATTGGAATAGTTGTCGTTATGGCGCCAGAAATTGGTCGCCTCGCTAGGTCAGACGCAAATAAAACAATCTTCGTCATGGCGTATTAATAGAGCTTCTTTTTTAAGTTTTAGTAGGAGGTTTATGTGTTTGTTATAGATCAAATACTAGTACATAAGCCTACTGCATTTATTAAATACACGGGTTTACAGTTTGCCATATGTGGTGTTGTTTGTGTTCCAAACGGAAGAAGGCGGGGCTTATTCTCGGAACTGTTAACCCGTCTATTTAATACAACTTCATATCACACCCACGTTTAAGAGTTTGACACGCCTAACAAAGAAACGTAACAGTTTCCCTTCGTTAGTGCGTTCCAGTGCATTGTTCTGATATACCTTGATTGAAGTCCCCATGCTATGCACGTTAAACATTCGACAGAGGTGATACAATTTATTGTATTGTTTCACAGGGAATTGTGAATAGAAGGATTGTTGTAATAAAACGTATCATATGTCAAACACACTAGAACAGTGTATTAATAAGCGTGGTAAGAAACTTTCCTCAATCATCCGATCGATCAAAGAAAGAAAAATAAATAAAGCCCGGCGCTTCTTTCCGGATGTTACAAGAATAAAGGTTGCGACACTAACTCACTTATAGTGAATATGTGTGTGTTCCAAAGGGCAGAAAAGGTCAAGGCCGCGTGGTTATTTTTGTTGGACTTCCGGGATAGACTGGCTGTTTGGACCAGTTTGAATGCTTTGGGAGATTACCCTTTTAACGTGAGATCTCGTCGCTTCAAGGCAAGATTGTGTTGGGCTTAAATGGCAGATGGAAAAGGTATTGGCTGATAGACTTAACCGGTGTTTCAAACCTTCTTGATGCAGTGCAGTCGAACTGTCCAAACTTTTACTGCTGGTTGGTCTGAATGGGGCCTTACTCCGTATTTGATGCTACTTCCCTCGTGTGCCAGTGTGTCAGTCTAAAATGAAAACCTTTAACGATTACAGTGGTAATAGTGACAACAGCGAAAGACATACTGGTAAGAGTGCAGAACTCCACAACAAATTGTTCTAAAGGGTTATCGTCGGATTTGAATCGCCTTTCTTCATTGTGTTTTAAAGCAAAGCTAGATAATGCAGAAATTTTGTCCCACTGACCTGGTGCCTGGAAAGCACACTCTAATCGCACAATGTACAACACAAACAGGCAACGTATCCATCCATGTTTGAAATGCTGTGGGAGAGAGGTAGTTTAAATAGGGCGACAATAAAATGTGTACGGGGACATTTGTCTCCATTGTTGTTTGCCCTCTCCACCCCTCTTCCATTCCAAATTGGTTGAGCCTTATATAAATTGAGTTGAGCGAAGTTTAATGCAAAAAAAACAAAACATTGATACATATGACACATTGTGATTAAGACTTGTTTATTAAATTTTCTTATATTGATTGAAAACGAAATCAAATTAATAAATGACAACACCACTTGATAGGTAACTAACTAATGGTGATATGTCAAATTGAATCCACACACGTGTCTCCTTTACTAATGTCGTATTTCTTTACTTAATTCATTGTCACATCTAAGGAAGAATATGTTCTCTCAAATTACAATAACGTTGGCGCCACATAAACGCTAGAGTCTGCTATAGAATTAAATAGGAGATAGATGTTTCAAAAACAAAATACATTTCCGCATTCGTTTCTTCCCCTTCGTATATTCCGATAGATAACAATAACTTTTTCTCCTCGGGTCGAATTAAGCCTACGGAAGTAATACAATTTTGATTAATATAGGCTTATTGCACCTGACAGAAGTACAAGTCTAATCAACTGTTTTGCCATCCCAGGCCCTGTACCGAGCATAGAGAAAACACCCGTACAGCCTCTTCGCAGGTAAGCCTCTTCTCTGGTAAGCTTTACGTTCAACAAGACGAATGCACCAAATGAACTTATTATTATAATGAATAATAGTTTTTTGTATTATCTATACCGATACCCCAAAGATACATACCTCCACATTCAATCCATATCAGAAAGGACACGGAAGAAATATTGACCGTATCTCAAGTTTAATGTCCTCCACAAAAATGCTACGGTACGACAAGATTTTGACAAAATTGTTCTGGACAGATTTGGGAAAATAGAAAATGTAATTAGTTATTTTGACAAAGCCAGAGCTTCGTGCATAGTACTGCGCGATTATAAATCTACTTAAGCTGGTTGCTTTTTTTGTGTCGTAAAAAAACTTGTTGTCGCCTTGAGAAAGAAGCACTTCAAATATTGGACTTGTAATTGAATACAAAGCAAGCTACATAAATGGGGATGAGATCAGGTTGAGTTTATTTTTAAAAGTTTCAACTTAATTAGCTTTCTTGACAAGAGAGCAAATTCTTGGTAAATTACCATAATTTTTAGGGTTTTTTTTCTTTGAAAACATCGCGGTGTTATTGAATTGGAAAAAATGATTTGATAAACTTCGTTTTAATATGGAGGATGATATCATTGTAACTTAATTATACCCTCTTGTTCAATTTCCAAGATTGACATTTTGAATGAAAATTCTGCACTTCATTTTTAAATATTTCTTTTGTGCAACTTTTTGCTTTTTTCTGATGCCATTCGTAGAAATATATATTATTTTCCCCAGCGTTTGGTTTAATTCAAAGTTCAATTAGATCAATGGTAATTCTTAAAAAGATTTAAACAATTATTGATTTCCTGTTTCCTGAACAGGGATTTGCCAACAGGTCGTGCCAGTATACCGTGCATCTCACAACATTATGATTATAAAGTAACGAAGAGTCATGATAACAAAAACAATAACGAGAAGCACCTAAATGACGATGATTACACGTAACACGATAGATCAATATGGTTTGTTACAGCTCTGTGTCAATAAACTATACGTCATACTTACTTTCAAAAGAATCCCGCACTCTTATATATAACTAATATAACATCGCAGAAAAATCGGCAAGACACCGGATCACTGCAGATAAGGAATTTTGGAAGGTGGTGCTTGGGGATTAGGTTTAGTATCCTAAAGCCTTAGCTTCAACAGATAAGATCATGAAGCTAAAAAGGTCTACAGACGAGGCAGCATGACGCAACCAGATTGCTGCAGGTGTCATAGTGTCTCCAGTCTCCTATCCATCTGTGTAAACCATGAGTGGCTTTCGTAACCATATCTCACCAAATCTCTTCTGGAAAAACAGCGAACACATTTTCGACTTATTTTGATCTCTGAAATCAAAGAGCAGTAAACAACCAGGACAGAGAAGACTAGAATGAAATTATGGAAATTCTCCTAAAAACATTCCAGCATTTGCTAGATAGGGGTAAATGTGCAACCCAGATATAAGCAATTTTCGTAGGACTGTGAACTAACCAACCTTTATACTCAAAACTGTATGGGATCGTGTCCTCCAGGGATTCCATCTATAGTCAGAGGCAATGGATCCCACTCTAACTGTAAAATGCCGATCTGTTAAAAATGGCGATATAAAAAGTCAAGTTCCACTTCTGATAGGTGTTTTAAAATGTCCATGTTCCCACGTTGTGTTTTATGCCTTCTTAAGATCGAAGAAAACCGACACAACGTGAGTATGTTGAATCAATTTTGAATTAGACTATGTCTTAAAACAGATCAAATGGTTCAACGCTGATCGACCTTATCTATGACCGCATTGGATATTTGTTCATAAGTTTTGAACAAGCCCAAACTTGTATCACTTGGTTTTGAGCGTGCGCCTAGTGATGCGTACTTGGCCCCCAATTCCTGGTAAAGTATGGTTATTAAAATTTCGTTCAGCCTGTTTGTGGTCTTCAATGCCGTTTGTGCATTCATGGTCGTGCCAGGGTTTTCTCTTAGATTTTGGGTTTGCTGAGGTCTTTGCGTCCAATCATCTACGGCTTTAATGATACGCGGGTCAAACGTGTTGTCAATTACTATTTCGAATAAGTGCTAATAAATAGGCTCTACACAATTTCTACATAAGCAAATCTCTCCAACAAATTTGACGCCAGAAGCGCACAGACGGATGAAAAATTGTCCTTACCATCTTGGATAAGAGCTCAACATGAGACCGTAAGATAAATTGCACAATAGGCCCCATAACATGGATATAAATATGTGGCATGAGCACATCCTCTGACTAAAAATCCTCCAAAACTGTGCCCTTGTCATGAAAGGAAAGAGTTGTGGCCACTGATATCCCTCAACAACATGATATGTATTGAAAGCTATTCTATTAGATAGTTGGATGGAATATAAATCGGTTTTAGCAAAAGAAACACGAACGACCACCGCTGCACCTCTATGCCAAGAGCTACAGGACTATGGATAATGCTGGCGTTAATGAATATGGAGGGCCCACTAGTAGCTCTTCATGTGTATGTGCTGTAGAACGCAAAGTTTTTAATAGTAGTTTTATCTTTGTCACGGGACTTAAAGTGTGATTCTTGATGGCACATTTCAATAGCTTGGGATATAACGTTATACATGTTAAACGGTTGGCATATAGTGCTGTCTCCTAACTAAAACCCTGATTGCAACGATATTATTAAAGACCGGTCTGAAAATGTGTCTTCAAACGCTTTGCTGAGTTGACGTCAATGAAACACGCCTGTAATTGGAAGCAATATTTCCGTCACCCACTTTACGGATTGGAAACACATTGGCTTACTTTCAGATCGATAGTATACAGCATTCCATCTAGCATTTCTTTTTTACACGATCCGAAGGAGGGCGTACAACTGTTGAGGCACTTTTACCACTAAATCAGGCCTGGAGGATTGATCATTGTGAGAACTGAGGATAATTCGGCCAGTGTCTTGTGACAAAGTCAAAATAATAGATTCAATAAGGGACGTAGTTGACGTAAAGGCGGAAGATATGTACCGAAGTCGGTAGTACTTTCAATTTTTTGTTATATAGTTTGTAATCCATTAATTGCCATACATCTTTTTTTTTTATCAAATTTTGCGGAATTGATTTTGTTTTCTGATTTCTTAATACTTATGTATTTTATCAATTCCTTAGGTGCGTTGGGCTTGTTTGGCCTTCCTGTTCGTGATTACGCTTCCGCATTTCCCTTCGAATGACAGTTTGCATCCATGGTGTGTCTTGTAATCGAATCTGCTAAAAACTTATTTTGAAATTAAAAAGGAATTGTTATGCAGGATATACGTACCGAAAAATGCTGACCTTGAAAACTTAACACAAATGGTTATCCCTGAATATTGGCGGGAAATGGTTGTATCCATGGTCCATGATTTATCCATGGTCCATGATTTATCCATGGCAGGTCATCCGGGCATAAAGAAAACAAGAGAAAAAATCTTAAAATATTTTTGTTGGCCTGGGATTTTCATTTTAGTCTACACAAAATGCTAATGTGATAAACGTAATGGGAAATATTCTTAATAGATTATCAGCGTCAGATTGCATTAAATTGTTTCAATCTGTATTGGTGAGTTCTTTGTAAGACCTGTGATATCGGTTTGTTCATAGGAAAAACTATAACGGGTTTACAAACCATTTATAGTCAGGTCACATTATTGATGTACAATCAATAGTATGTTCTCTTAATCCCAAAGAACTTTTTAAACTCGCGTGGTAGACTGCAAACTAGAGAAATTTTATTTGTTTTAAGCTTAAAAACAAATAAATATATTAAGTAGGTTGTTATTTATTCATTTTGTGTACGGATCTGTTAGCATTTAGTGAAATTGTAATCGCTTTGGTAGTTACTGCTTCTTCTTTGAAATAGGAAAGTTTAACCTTAGTGGCATTCGGTCTTTTGGTTATATCTTGGCTACAACTTTAATGTCGTTATACGCATTATAACAGGGACATGACACCAGTTTATTGAATACTAAGGAATGCCGTCTTGTGAAGTTTCATGGAAAGCGAATTCAGTGGGGATTATTAAAACTGATTCCAGACGTACTGATTATTATCGATTTGTTTAATCCTCCCTGACATCATAAAGGGGTTCCGTCAAAGGTGTTCTATGTATACTGTCAATTGAACTGCATGTTTGCCCCTTGCTACGAAAATGAATATTACCTCATTACATAGAGCTTCCTCAATTACATATTGATGAAAAAAACGTTAGACTTGTAATATAATCTTGTCACCTTAGTAGTGTTTTCACAATTAACTTGCGAACAACAGCAACCTCCCCCACCCCCACCCCCTCCCACCCCCTCTACACACACCCACTCACTCGCACAGTGTTTTTCATTGCACCAATAAATAACATCAGTTTAATAATGTCCCATATACAGATGTGTCAAGCAGAGCAATCATCTACAATTGTATCCCTTATATAGAACTATTAAGTCTATAATATGTAACTGCTATTTTTCAGATTGAAACGTTTTTACCCTGTCGTCAATATTTCCACAAGCCGACCACCGTGGGGGTGGATGGGCCATTGCACATCGGCAGGCTCTGCAGAATATACTCCGCCCTCCCTCAAGCTTCCTCAGTCGATCGAACGAGGCGAGAAAGAGGCAACCTGCTTGCCGTGGGTTGCGTCCCGTGTCGGAGGAGAATGAGACCCTGGTGAATGAGGGGCAATTTGACTGGCAAAAGGGTGCCTCATAGCCATGTTGCTCTGACACGTCACTTTGGCTCAATATTATCCTAGACAGGCGGTCAGATTGGCCCGATCTGATCAATCGGCTTGTCACGTCGAGCTCCGCAATGATCAATTATTAATTCTATCGTAATTAATATATTCAAGCTTAACAAAAGTAAATTTATATAAAATGTTATGCCATGTTAAAATATTAATTTTTTTTAGATCATTGCAGAAGGCGGTGGCTCATGAGTCAATTGAGTAGGAAACAACCAAATATATATTTTAATTCTGCTGTGGCATCCTCCCCCAACCCTATTAATTCTGGTAAAGATGTGGAAATTAATTTAAATGAAAACAGTCAGTAACAAAAATATCCCGTTAGCGTTGAATAAAACTTTGATAGCTACTGCAGGAACTCAGGCATCAGACAGCAACAGACAGTAGATTTATTAATATTTAAGTACATTTTGGAGTTACCTGTAGCCGTCACACCTCATAAGTCTCTTTTCAGCAGTAAGGGGTCAAACTAGACAGAGGTAAACATCTCTCTGATCTATCAGAGGAATAGATCTGCGCCGAGCTCAGTGGTCAAAGTAAAGCGCTTTACAACAAGAAAAGATGGTATAACATATTAAAGCTTAACTGTTACTTAACTAATTCCAGTGCCAGGCCACTTCTGCATTGGTCCTTACAGGATGAGGCTAGATACCTTAATCCCCGACCCAAGAAAGTATTTCCAGTGTCAGAAGTTCGGACACGGAAAGAACCAGTGTAGAGGTGGTTTGGTATGTTTTCGTTTCTCTGCAGAAGACAATGAGGGATTCGACTGCAACAAAGATATTTAATGCTGTAACTGTGATGAGGCAAACATAGCCTCCTCCAAAAGACTGTAATTTTGTCATTAAAGAAAAAAAGGATCCAAGTGATTAAGTCAGACAGGAACGTTAGTTTTATCGTGGCACGACGCCTTGCCTCTGCCTCTGATGTTTAAGGGTCTTCACAGTCCTACGCCAATGTCACGAAGAAAGTTTCTGTGTCTCTTGTGACACAGACTTTCCTTATGTGGCCAACTGGTGATGATCGCCTTTCTGTTGCCAACTTGGACGCCAGTCAACTAACGGTTACTTCAACGCAAACGGATACCAAAAATGAACCTTAACAAAAAATAAATCAAAGGCACAATCTAATAACAACAAATCGGACTCTCAGACAAAAAATAAAAAAGCCATCTGGCCCAAGGTTCGCCCTTCCAATGTCACAAGGGACGCTGTTCAAACCGGAAAGTTTGAACAGCGTCCCAATATCAATACGATTAACATTGAGAGGTCTATATCCCCCTCTCCAAAACCATGTACAAGTAAGTCCCTTGTATCGTATGCCTTTGGAGGTATGGAGATGGATATCCTACCTCCACCTACTCGAAAGCGGCCCAGTGGCGACCACCCTCGTTTTAAAGCCAATAGAATACACAGTGCTGGTCACTCGCCAAAGTGAAGGACTAAGCCTTGGCAGGTGATCAAGCCTCCAGCACAGTCACATGTATGAGAGACTTGTTTGACAAACCTTTTTTTTATGAATGGCTGTAAATAACCAACATTGACAGTTTTAAACACAATATTTACAATTTTTAGATCCCATTTAGAACTATTGAATATGTTTAAAATTGTTAACTTTTCGGTTCGGTTTGTTTTTCTTTTCGATGTTGACTGCTCAGGTAGCTACTGAATGGAATTATCTCTTAATATAAAATATGGATATATAAATAAATTGACAATATGTTCACGCCACAGCGTAGCAGAAATTCTGCTGAATGTGGCGTAAAACACTAATCAATCAATCAACCAATCAACCAAACCAAGAAATACATTGAATTTGTTAAATTGGAGTTTAACGTTGTACATTTCTCACTCTACCCTACTTAAATATGGTGGAAAACCGAGAGGAAACATCGTAAAAACAACCCCCGAGAATGCCGGGTTACCCGAAGTCGACAATAACAGTTATTAACAGTACATCGGTGGATGATCAGTTGTACTATACGCTAACCACTGAACTACGGCCAATCACTAAATAGTCTTTATCTTGAGTAGAAAGCGGATGAAGACGATACCATGATTGATGTGGTAAGAATAAGAGGCTATACAAGCAACCTCAAAATTGACATAGCCTTTCTTATTGATCAGAATGTAACGAATTGATTTTTTTTATTTGCTGGCTATAGATCCATATTTTAGTCTCGCCACCAAAGACATGATTAATCAAAAGCGTATAAATTAAATAGATTATACAATTTGAAATTGGACGAAAGGGTTCGTAGGCAAATCTAATCAATATATATGTACATATATATATGCGTATGCACATTTTACACAGAAAAACTTACGTATAAAGATGTATCAAATAACTTGTTTGTAGGCGCTACTTACTTACAAATTGGAAGAACGTTCCTAAGCTTTCCTGGTGTGGATTAATAATTCCTTGCATAGATCGGTTTGTCCTAAGCTCTCTATACTGGTACCATAGCTGGGGCTTACAGGCGACAGGATAACACAGCATATTACACAATTATGCCAAAACAAAATCCGATTCAGTCAGCTTCAATGCTCAACTGAAAACTGGAATTTAAAAAAAAAGCGTGAGAGACGTAAGCTTCAGTTTTATGAAACGACTGGAGGCCTCAGGCTTAATCTATCGTTCAGGAACGATCCCAAGAAATAATCTGAAAGATCCCCCACTCCAGGAAGTTTCCAGAAAACTGTTTCCACAAATATAATGTCTAAAACCATTGGAAAACATGTACTACTAAATGTCCTATTGACACCATAGCTAGAAACCCGACAAGCAATGGCGCAAATCATTCTACTGTATGAAGTCGCCACAATTAAAATATGTATGTATGTATGTACAGCATCGTGGGGAGATCTTGTATCGGTCTGGGAAGATACTGAGGACCATCCTTGGCATATCCCTACAAGCTCTTTTGATAAATAGGCACAATTTGCCGAGTGGTTTCAAGCAGGTTGTTTTGCCAGTTGTTGTAGGTGTGTCGGAGAATTTTCCCCGTATAATAATGATCTCTTCGATTAAAAACGTTGTCTGAAGCAAATCAGCAAAAATTGCGTTTCGGGCTGTATCCGTGAGACTTACCTAACTATTGATCGTGTAAGTGCGTCTGTGATGGAATCTGGTCCCATTGCGGCATTTGAGATGTTTATCTGTCGGCCGGATTTCTGTGGATTGTATCCTAGACATAAAATGATTAATCGTTTACAGCCCGGGATTACAGTTAAATACAATTTTCACCGCCGCCCACAAAATTGAATAGAGTACATCAGAAGGCCAATCCATATTTTTGCAAGGTACATCAGAGGACCGCTCTTGCAACTATGAAGAAAACATCGACACGATATGAAAAAATCCATTTAGCGTTGGAGTCCTCCGAGGATTCCGATGGAAAATGAACATTTTAGCGCGTCGAATTTTGACGCTTACAGAAAACTATTTCATTAAGCGTATGCTTGCTGCGCTAAATTAATTTTTTTTTCTCGTTTAGCGCAAATTTCAGCAATTTCAAATTGCAATGTCAGTGCTATATAAAAAACTTCATTGCACTGTTTTTTTTGCAAAAAGTGTAATTATATTATAACAGGTTACGTTATAAGTTTGGCACTGATGGCAACTCTTATTATGATGTGACGGCTTGCCAAAATTATTGTGGGAGGAAAATCTAATTTTTTGGCTCTTCTTTTCAGGTACGACAGCGAACTTGCAACCTATTGCTGAGAAGCTTGGCGGTTTGAGCGAAGCGCCTTTACCAGTGGTAACTAATGTGGTATCATCAAGAAGTCCTGATGATTATACAATAATTTGCAGAAATATACAATATCATTGTGCTTTCATTATGCCTTCAATATTCGGAGTTACCGTCCTATTATTTTATGATAAGTTGATTTAGAGGGATACTAGCTGTAAGTAAACTGGTTAACATGTTGTGAGAGCGGGTTTAATTCTCACAGACACACACTTTATAGCTTAAATGTGAGGTAGTGTCAAATTTCTTTAAGCACCATAATTCTAGCGATATGAAATATTTTTCATATAGCGTTGGAGTCTTCCGACGGTAAATGAATTTTTTTTCATATTGCGTCGATTTTTTATTGAAAAAAAGAAACGATTAAAGTTTCAACAGACCGCCCAATATTTTGATTGGTTAGATCACAAGTCCATCTCATATGATACGTAATACCATAAAGGGTAAAATAAGCATTCTGGCTTCCAGCGGCTCATCCAGATTTGGATGTATTTATCTATTTCTTCCGTTCTAAAAGCAAATAACCTACAATTACGATGCCATGGACCGTATAATTTTCAGAAATCTGTTTTGTTTTATAGAATTCATTCCAAATATTCAATTTCCAAAACATACTTCTAAGGTGAGCTTAATTCAATTACTTTTTCACAGTGAAAATCCACTCTAGTATGACACACAAAACTCACTCAAGCAACCAGATTGTTACTGCAAATCTCGCCGAAGAAAGGGCCGTTGATGAGATCTTACATATTAATCTTCATTCAATATTTTTTCATTATTATCCAAGGATGATGTGATATCAGAAACTGGATCAGACAGGCTATGGTTGATCTTTAAAAAATAATATAAATGAGTAATTGGCGCAGCTGAGAACTGGATTGATGGTCGGATTCATTTCTGTATAAGTATAATTGTGATAAAGCAAAAAGTCATATTCCAAATTCATGTTTCTCGATAAATACAATATCGTTGGTTGACTGGTGCTCAAAGGCTTTTCAGACTTGTGCGAACATAATGTTACTGTACAACGTTTGGGTAACTTATACAAAATGGTACCACACTATAGAAGTCATTCACCGTGTTGGTGAAACAGTCGTACTTAAACACCACAGCCAAGAAAGGAACTTAACAGGTCGATGGGTACTAGTATTATAATCCGTCTTTCTTTATTACTCTCAGGCGGGATACGATTCATAGAAAATAATCCCAACGCCATTAGTTTATCATTACTAAGCTAACGCAACGGATTAATTCGGCACTAGGGAATTCCAAGCAGTCATTTGTTTTCGCTACTAGCTTACATATACTCATTAAAAAGCAATGTAAATATGGTAGTTATAGTTTCATGTAACGAAACAATGGTTTTCCAAGCAGTCATTTGTTTTTTCTAGGAGCTTATAGGTAGTGAAATATACTGATTAAAAATCAATGTAGATACGGTAGTTTTAGTCCCATAAATAAACAAGTCCGTCCTTTTAAAGAGAAAAAGAGGAACTCGGAAGACCGGACTCGTTCATTAGATATCTTTTCTAGATAAATATCAGCCGTAGATCAACGTGGAAATGGGATCGTGTCTTTGCATATTCATATTTTTGAACAAAAAGCAGGCAAATAAAGCGACTGCTTGTCTTTTAATAACTGCATTTCCATAGTTTAAAGACAGCCACCAGCAACCTGACTGAAGGTCAACAAAGTAATGCGCAATAAGCAGTTGTGATGTCATAAAGTTTCATTGGTCACGGAATATAGATACCTTCCAAGGAACAGGAATTTTTTTTTTTTTTTTTTTTTTTTAACAGCAACAAAATACAAAAAAACACATTATATCATGGGCCGGGGTATGTCTTTGTGTGATGTTTAGAATGACTTCATAGTAGTTTTCAATCGTGTTTTCTATTCTGTATAGTTGTAACCAAGCTATTATTAACACATACCTGGAATCTGGGGATTCACATGTTAACCGCGAATATGTGGTTTTCGAAAGACACAAACCGGCTGTTGATAAGATCCCTATAAATCTCCGCAAATGTTAAATCAACTCAACCTTTCAGTGTCATAGCAACGTTTTAGTGCTATTTGCGACAGATATATAAACTATCAGCATCAAACAACTCTTGGCGAAGTTATATATGTGAATACACTGCATCTCCTCTCACGTAGCAGAAATAGCATGGACCTACGTGTATACAGTTATTATTTGCATCACGTCTGCTTCCTATAGAGCAAACAGGTGAAAGGAAAAACAAGGCTATATGTAAAAGGTCGGGGATGTCTTGTCGAGTCAGATCTGCGCTTAAACAGAATGCGTAATGTAAAACTTACCAGCCTGAAGTTGGTAAATTACTGTCATGTATTGTCTTTCGCCGGTCACGTATCCCCATAATTTCAACTGACTAAACGTCGAAGGTCGTTATTGTCGTCAGATTTCACTAATATGAGTCGGTTAAGTACGAAACAAGGAGAGCAAGACAAACATGTCATAAGCCACATGGCGTCAATAAAAGATCAATAGGGCTATTGTGTGGATGTTCGGCAGAAAAAGAAACATGTATTAAAAATATATAATAGATTGAAGTGGTCTAGTTGATCAGATGCGGTTTGTTTTAGCTTTACAGACGATTAACAGTGTTGTCCGAAAGCTGAGAAATTGTTATTTTAAACAGAAAGGTTATGGAATACGACAATAAACCGCAATCAAACAAATAAAGAAATGTTATGTTCGAAAAGCCTTTTAAAAAGTGTCGTGATGTTTTACCAAAGTAGGAAGAACACTCCAAATACTTTATATTATAAACCACATTACAGCTCATCATCTTTGTCTTTGGATGACAAGATAAATTCAACATAACACGATGATTTATGAATAACAATAAGTGTGCAAGATAGAATTAGTTTATTTTGATTTTTCAATTCAATTCAATTTAAGGTTGTGCGATTTGGGGATAAAACTTGACCATTCAGTGTACGATTAATTGTACGTGAAATACTGACATTTCTAAATAAATACAGTTACGGGCACATACAGTTCATAGAAAACGAAAAACGATTTCTAAACTTTCTACATATTTTTATTCCCACGGGCGTTTCTACCAGATTTTGTCTCCTCTGTAAATTTAAACCTGGATTAATGGATTCTTGAACATTGATATACCGTTTATAGTACTGCAAACAGAGTCGTAGATGTATATGGTGCCTGGAGTTATCTAGTTAGCAGGTCTCTGCGTTGGCCAAATATAACTTCGTTTAAAAGTAATTATGTTGTAAGTATCTCAACACGAGAGCTTGTTTATTTTTGTGATTGGGGTTTAACGCCGTTCTTAAGTTTATTACATTCACGTGACGACGGGTGAAGGAAACCACCCTCGACACCCCTGGCAACAAACAAACATACGGACAGAACGTAATACAAGTACACCACAAGCAGACCCGGGGAATCAGGGCAACACGAAGCTCCTCCTTAGCCCTCCGCGTCAGCACGATAGCAGTTACAAAAAATACACTTCTCTATGGCAAATCAATGGCTTCAGAAACACACAATTGAGATGAAAAACAACCAGTATTATAACATGAACTTATAAGATTTATTGAAGGCAATCCTCTCGGTCAGTGTTTGCTTGATTGGGGTTAAAAGTCGTACTTAAGGTAACTTCGTTCAGAAGACAACGTGCCAGTCCTACGGATGAATTCAACCAACCTCGACGCTACTGTCAACACACGAAGAAATTACAGGACGTAATACAAATACATCATAAAATAGATCGGCTTAGTCTTGACCCTTGGATCCGAGATCACATGGCAACAGAAAACTCCCAACTATCCACCAAACCCTCTTCATCAGAAAGATATACAGTTTGGTGATTTTGAAGTTGCAAAATTATTCAAAAGATCATTGACTTTAAACAACCTTTATGTTTTGTTCTAACTTCCCCAAATAAAAACTAAACAAAAATACCAACTAACTTGTTTTAACACAATAAGCACTTTTTCAAAGTGTGGATGGGGACTTTCTGTTGCCGGTTTCAATTTAAAAGTTATTTTGATTTAATATACCAACAATTAAGATAGGGTGCCTACGTCAATTATTGTCATTATAGTGGAACAAATGTTCCTTAAGCCAACTCCAATTTCAAAACTATAACTGTATGACATGTGCGGCGGTTATTGGTTTTACAACGCAAATTTTTTTTCGGGGTTTGGCTTTCCATAGACTGCTTGGTTAATGATGTTCAATTCAACTGAAGTACCAAAGGCTATCTGGCTTGGATTCGATCCGTTTCCAGCGTAAGATAAAAGTACATTCTCTGGCGTAGTTTGTGTGGTGTGCTGGATTTAGGCTCAGCTGAGTACATGAGGCGATCTTAATTTTACATCTTCTCCATTTTTGTTTCTTTTGGGGTTTAACGTCGAACTCAAGGGTATTTCGCTAATATGACGATGGGCATTCCATTTAATACGTCTTATTTAAATACGGTGGAAAACCGGGAGGAAGCATCGTAAAATAAAACACTCCCGCGATTGTCAGAGCCACACCGTCTTAGTCTTTCATATAATTCAATTATTTTCTAATAAAAAATATTTAAACAAGTATGAGAACATTACTTCTTTGTTTGATCGGAGTTTAACTCCGAACTCGAGGTTATTGCACTCACATATTGAGCTTTAGAATTCTTGAAGGTATTTCAGTTATCGTGCAGAATAAGTAAACACCGATAGGCTATAACCATATAGTTATTGCACAAACTGCACTATTTACGAAGAGGTTTTTCACTTCAGTGAAAATGTGAAAAAAAATCGATTTCTTTTGAATTCAGGTATCTTAGGATTTATATCTCTACAACACTTAGTAAATCTTTATAAGGAAAAAAATAGGTTATAAGCTAAGTACACTGTGGAGTTGAGGACTATAGATTTTCACTCAATTCAGAATTTGCTTCGTGAAATCGGGCCCAGATGCAGTTTCAAGTTCATCACTTCAGTCGTCTTGTGAAGAATGATTTTTTTTTAAAAAAAGTACGTTAAGTGTTAAAATAACTATTTTCATTTAGGGGCAATGTTTTATTTTTAGCGTTAACGTAGTTTTGACATTAAGCGCTGATTTATTTTAGTTTTAGAGGCAGGTTGACATTTAGCGTTGATGTTTTTTACCTTAAGGGGCGGTTCTACATTTAGCGCTGATTTTTACATGTAGGGTTGATTTGTTCTTTTAGAGGCAGTTTTACATTTGGCGTTGATTTTTTTACTTTTAAGGGCAGTTCTACTTTTAACGCTGATTTTTTAAAAAATATTAAACAAATTCTTCAGATAAGTTTAATACCTTTGAGTATGACTTATAACAACAAGCAAATAAACAAAAGTAACACTTTATCCTGGTGCCAGTCCGCTTCCCTCAATTTACCTGTCCCTTCATATTTCAGAACATCTGAAACAGAACCGTCCACGGGATCGATTCCGTCTGTCGACCATCAGGTATATGACTGAGTCACACGATGTGGCTCCGGCAATCGCGGGGTGGTTTTTACCCGATTTTTCACGGTTCTCTACCGTATATAAGCAAGGAACAGGGTGAAGTGGACAACCCTTCCTCATATAAAGAAATACCCTTGAGTACGAAGTTAACCTCAATCAAAACAAACAACCTGAAACAGATTTTTTGACCGGGACTTGAACTGGATGGTAGTAAACTGACTGTCCAGTATTCTCATGATTACACAAGACATGATAACAAGTCTAACAGTAGACCGACCAGAGTGAGACCGGGTAGAGAAAGAATCAAATATCGACCTAGTTAAATTTCGTTAAATAATAGTATTATCACATGGACATATTTTTGGACCTAACCTATATCATCTAAATTCCCTGACTGATGGATCCTGTAGGACAAGTTCTGGTTCATCCCCACGCACAAATCAACCTGTCCTTAAAACAACAGGATGATTGCAACAATCTGGTCTGGCACGTAATGACCTGGTTATTTGACACCAAATCGACTGGGATGTAATAAAACCTTATTAAAGACAACCAAAAGGGGGAGGGAGGGGGACTCCATGAAGGAGAGAAATAAAAAGAACACAACCTGATGTAATTAATATTTCACTGGAAAAAGATTCAAATCGTGAAGACGATTTCCAAATGTCCCCAAAACTTCATGTAGTATTGTTTAATTCATCGACAAATAGTGACCTCCGTGTTTTGGATGTGTGCGACTCTATAGAGACGCACTTATCTCACTCGCAAATTGTTAACCATTATATAATGCTCTCTATATAAACTGTGGGTTAAATCCATCAGCTTTGGAGAATTTTTACAAAATAGCCCTACACGAAAAAAAAACAGTAAACATTTGAAAGAAAGAATTATTTTTTCTTGACGAATTTCTGGTAGTAGCCACGGCAGAGGTGTATAGTTCTGGTCAAACTAGGCGGCACCCATAGATCTGATGAACCATTTTCAAACCCTGTTTACTTCTGTTTGTCTCAGTTTCAGTTGAATTAATAACGAGCATCCATATTTTGTGGCTAACTAAGTTTAACATAAGAAATACAAGAGTATATTTGTTCCCCCTCCTTTAACGTCTTGCTGGACCCCTTGAGCTCAAAATCAACAAAATTTTTGTATCACTTGGATAAAAAGTTAGGTATTAAAACTATATGTTGGTGAAAAAAAAATAATTCGAAATTCTAATTACAAACAGTTAAAATTTGAGCCTATAATTTACTTTTCCCTTGATCATATCCAAGTAGCAAAAGACCCTACATTTTCCATCGCGTATTTCTAGAAAACATCAAGTTGAACCATTGTAAAGAGCACAATGCGATCTAGTAAATTGTTCCTCGTTTTTTAGAAGTTCGTTCCTAATTTGTTTTAATGTTTTCTGAAAGTTGTATTTTCAATTTTTATAAGACTTTCAAAGATGGGACAGACAACAAAATCCACTGTGATCGATCTTATCATTTTTTTTAAAAAATGAGGCACCGTTTCCTAGTTCAAGGACCATTCTACTAGGTCAAGTAATCTATTAAGTCTTATCGTACTTGCAATTCGAAAATAAACCTTGGAAAATGCAGTCTATCTTTTTCTGTTGACATTTACTCATTCGCAATAATTTTTAAAATAATAATTGGATTTTCACCACATTCACAGATATGTAATCCTGAGTATTCAAGCTTTCCAAAAATATATACATGTATATGGTTAAGATTTATACAGGTGTTCTGAAAATCGACCAAGGGGTCCAGCAAGACCTTAAGATTGAATAACATTCTTATTAAAGTTAAAAGGGCAATTATATTGTGATTAATACGTTATGTTTCCTGATTAACTCTAATATGAAAGACGGGTGCGGCCACTCGCATTGTCGTGTTTTATCACAAAACACGAGGAAAGAGATAACGAAAAAGTCGTAGATTCTCGCAAATTTGTACATTCTCGTGTCTCTTCCCTCGAGAAAGCAACTTCAGACGAGAACGCGAGATTGAAAATCTCAATCTCAATTGCAACCATTGCAACCTAAAGGAAATAGACAGTGATTGCAGCCGATAAACTAATAGGGTTCGCTCTAGAAAGACGCCTCTAATAGTGAATTTGGCGATTCATTGTCACCTTTGTGGCAGATTAGTGCTTTCCAGATAAACATATTCAACACCACTATTGACATTTAAACTGACAAATAATACCTTTTGTATTATAAAGAAATAAGGTCGATAAGTGGAACACGCTTTCAGGTCTAACAAGATGGTGATGTAATGAGATACAATATTGTCTTGTGGACGGCTAATTGGTCACGTTGTACGAATCGTAATAACTCATAGCTATTTGTCTGTCTATATCAGACGTCGCACATGTTTCCAACGTGTCACAATGATAAATTCCATAAAGATGATATTTTGAAATGAGGATTTTTGGCCGTGTGGGAATAGTGTTGTATCGTGTCCTAATGTCGAGCTCATTCACTATACTTAGTATTTTAAACACGCGGCATTCATCCTATATTTTGTGTTGGATAAATCCCCGCGTGACATTTACATCGCGTAACAGGCGGGAGTTGAACCGTCTAGGGAAGTAGGGGACTGGTCATTTCGCGTTAGAAAGGTTTAGTAGGATTGGCATCAGGTAAGCTCTGCCAGTAACGGTGACAAAGGTCGCCTGATTTATTGAGCCTCTGTCGACAGCTGGTACATCAACATATATGATTATAGTGGCAATTATTTTGTGAGTCAGAGATACTGTTACCTCGAAATTTTGTTAATCAGTAGAAAGGTTATTGGTCGTCTGCAATGGCAACTAATTCAATATGGTCGAGTCACTTTGGGATGCTTATTAATGTCTCATTTTGATTCGGACAGGACGTCTGAAATAACGTCGTGAGCTTGTCTGACAAAAGTTCACTGTATTGTAAAGTTAGTTTAACTCTAAATGGGAAGGATGGATAACGTTTAACAAATTCAAGGTAAACGTTCCGAACCATTGATTTCAAGCTATGTTTGTGCAATCATATTTAATCAGCGATATCAGGAAACTATAAATGTTTATCGTAACCGTTTAATAATCAGAACATCGATGTGCCGTTTTAGTTTGTATTATTTTCTCTGATTAATTAGCCCAAAATATTATGTTTGGATTTTTATCGTATTTCATTGTCTGTGTATGCTCCATACCCACAAGTCAGTAACGTCCCTTCAGTAAATCTTTTGAACCAGGCTAGTCATTTCATGGCGATCATTTCGCCTCTTTTGCGTAGCCACCGAAGCCTCTAGAAGAGCTTTGGTGGCTAGTACATTGATTCTTTTCAAGAAACGCACACATTGTCATACCTTGTGTTGTCGTGCTGTTGTTAAAAGTTAAAAATAATGTTCGATCCTAGGTAAACAACAAAACGCACTCAAACTGTAAATGACTGAAATGTGTCATCACTGATGATTTCACGTTCTACAGAGCCTTATGCAACTGGGGAGGTTTACTATACCATAGAGATAAAGCTTAGCTTTATAGCACACTTTACAAATGTTGCTGTTTTTCAAACATTAGGGATTGCCAGCTTTTAGACCAGTGCTTCTCCAGTAAATTTACAGCACTTTTGGATTGTTAGATATGTATGATAATAATTTGTGGAAAAAATTCCTGTAAACGTATTGGTGTTTTTTTCTACTGCTGCTGAACAGTCCCATTTAGGGCAAATTTACTCAAAAGACACGAAAGAAACAGTGCGTTGTGTAGTTGTTTTAGGTCAGGTTATACTATATAATTGCCTATTGGGTCTGGATCTATTGACTGCAAATTTATCAAAAAGTTACTAAACCCATACCAAGATTTGTTGTTAATTTAAGTCAGAATTCAGTGTTAAGTAGCTTCTTGTAAATCAACATTGTCGCTGACTGTGCGTTGGCCTAGACAATAATTCCGACTGTTTATTAACAGTACTATCGAAGCCAAATTTACCCCAAAAACGAAAACAACAGTAAGTATTGTTGATCATTTAGGACATGATCATTAACTCTAATTTGCAATTTATTTTCTGACATCCAATTCGGCTGCGGAAATTGTTGCGTTGAAAAAGTTACACCAGTTCGAAGTCACTTTTCTGCCACAGAGAATGACCAACAAACACGATCACGTGATAGAAAATTGAGCAGGGCATGCGTGTGTAGAAAGGCTTCGCTTCGTGCAAAACACTTTGCTGAGTTGAAAATCAGCTTAACCGCGGCAGCGGATCAGATGTATTATACAGTCGACCAATCACACAACGTTACTTTATCACATGACCATATTGAAACACATAGGGGCCCTATCAGCTTTATTTTGTGTAAAGATGTCTAATTTAATATGGTAAATCTTCGGCCTGAAAACCCATCCCTGTATATGTAATGTTACAAATTGAGGAAATAACAGATTTCATCGCGTAGATATCTCCTTTTCTATGAAAACAATAATTAGTAAATTCTGTTTAAAGTTTTATGTTTTGAAATTTGAGTTACACATTGAGATTTAATTTAAATTAAGATTTGTTCTTATTCGTTTTGTTTTGGCCATAATAACAATCCATCTGCCAGCCCATTTGAATGAATGTAGGCCTACTTAAAATCGCTGTTTGTTGCTCTTGTTAACATTTATATTATATTACCTTCTTAAAATACAGCCGGCTGTTGGAGGGGTCTTTTTGCTTCACTGGTGCTTTCAAATCAAAGGGACAACAAGAAGCCGATACGTTTGTCATGTCTTTGTATTATGTCCTGCGACTGTCCTGTCTTTATTTGTTGCAAGTGGCATCGAGGGTGATTTTCTTCGGACATTGGGCTGACACGCCGTCAGTGGAGTAAAATAAACTTAGGTACGGCTTTTAACCCCAACCTAACAAACAAACAAACCTTAAACTTCAATGCTAAGACCAATATTAAAGCGGTAAATGAAATGCATATTTTTCCTTGTTTTGCTTCTATACATTAAACAAGCGCAACTTAAAGATTTATTTTGGTAAAACTCATAAGAGTTTTATGCAATACTGGGACTTATTGTGATTTTAAAATCTGCCACGTGTGGTCTGCAAAAACATCCGAGGCAATATTCTTCTCAACGCATCGCCGGCGGATAAAGTTCGCTCCGTCACGTCTGTCTTTGACTTTAAATACAGCACTTAAATCGGAAAAGGTGAAAACGCAATTTGCCTCATTTATCCATCCAGTATAAAGTTACAGTAGATATCGGTCTGGTGACAGAATGGTGAAAAGCTTCCCTCCATTTAGTATTTTCTGCTGCCTTTTAGGTTAACAATAACCCAAGTTCAAACGCTATATAGTCGATTTCGTGACGACCACCAGAGTACTCAGATTAAACCATAGTATTTGCTCCGTCATAATATCTGCAATTCTTTGTCAGATAGTCCAATATATAATACGTGGAATACCAATAATTGTTGTCTGGTAAAGGTCTTGTGCCGTAGGGTTGTCTAACTGGTATGTGGCGTTTCAGTCCACCTGGAGTTAGGGACTACACTTCACATCAAATCCGATTCTTGTTGCTCCTTATCTAAAAAACAATAGGACATAAAAATTGTAGACACCACATCATATTGGGTCCTTGTTGCCCTCTGTCGCATAAACCACAGGACATAAAGATCTACAGTCATTGGAAACATCACATCAAATCGGATTCCTGTTGCTCCTTATCTCAGAAACCACAGGACATACAAATCCTCAGCCAACAAGCCGCGGGCTGAATATGAAAAACATAACCCAACAGGAACTCTTTCAAATAGCAAGTGTAACTCTTTGAAAAGGCGTACATTTAGACAATATGCAGTGCTACTTAGTATGTTATATTAAGAAAATGGAGAGATAAAGCTCACTAATGGCTTTCAGTGCACTTTACTTGCGATCATTTATCCTGGCAGTAGTAAGAACGATACTAATTCTCAATTAGACCAGAAGCGACGGGTGCCAATGACAGCCAAGTTGTAGTTATTCGCTAAAGATTTTGCCTTCAGCAAGATACAGACAGCGAGACGATACAAAGTGGCTTGACATGAAACGCAGAAGGTCTCTTGATGGTGAGGCACTTGGAACCGCTCAGCCTTATAACATATCAATGTTAGGACAAGATCGACTACGCATACAGTACTAGGAGGTGAGAAAACTATGTCTATGTAGAATTAAAACACCTCCTAATTAATGTATTTGTTTTTGTTTGTTAGATTGAAGTTTAACGCCGTACTCCAGGTCCAGGGTATTTCACTTAAATGACGACGGGTTGTCTAACTCATACTGTTCCTTGATTTATGACGGAAACCCGTGAGTAAACCTCTATACGCCCCCT
>JAQQZZ010018855.1:0-11224 GCA_030265115.1 Mopalia vespertina | reverse complement strand
TTTCACCCATTGGGCTGGCACACCCTCATGCGAGTGAAATAACCTTAAGTATGGCATTAAACCCCAACCATACAAACAAACAAATTGTTTATTGCCAGTGACATTGGGAGTGGTTTCCTTCACCCATTGGGCTGGCAATCCATCATAAGAGTGAACAACCGTAACTTCCGTAAGTGGGGCGTTAAACCCCAGTCATGCAAACACACAGATCTGTAAGCTTAAGTGGAGGAAAAAAAATTAAATTGATTTATTGTCCTGTGTTTTTACCAAATCAATGCAAAAATGATTTGTTTTTCCTGAGTTGGGTGAGAGTAAGAGGTGAATCCAGTTTCTGTATCCTTTGAGATCATTTTCCGTGGAAATCCCTTCTGATGTATTCTTAAAGAATGAGTGTCTCTGGAGCCCAAGTTTGCGGGTGATATGTGAAATATTAATAGACCCATGATACAATTAACATCTGAAGCTTTGGGGAAATGGTGTAATCCAATAAATGGACGTATAGTCTTTTCATCTCAAACGACCATAAATTACCCAATTATTCCAATTTCTAACGCGAAATGACAGTTCCATTCCATCCACTAACTATTATAGAGGTATTTTAAGGCACTCTTGTACAGAGGATCCCAGAAATTCCAATATTGACTTCAACATTTATCCGTATTTTATGGATTTACGTAGGCAGCACCGTGACAATAAAGTCTAGGCAAATTTGGGGAAAACACAGAAGCGTTGTTTTTTTTTGGAAGAAATATAAAAGAGGAGAAAATTGACTGTCTGTGGAAAATAGAGAAAGAATACATAATGATGTCATTAAAATCACACTTGAAATAATTTTACCAGTGCCATTTAAGTTAAAACTTAAGATTTTTGTTTAATGGGAAAACTGATTTTGAAACAGTTTAAATAAATCTCATTTCATTCTTTGAACGGCGACAATTTACACATGACATGTTCAAACTTTACAGGTATTTATTTTCTATTTTGTAAAATTATTGATGATGGAATTTACAATTCACAACCTATTTTACTTTTCAAGCATGGCATTATAAAACTGCAAGGATCAACTTTATGGTCATTGAAGCCAATAATCTTTTATGAAATTTGCTAAATTATGAATGAGATCAAATTTGTAAATCTGCCTCATGGAATGATTTTCAATTGATTTCTGCCCTATTTACCTGCATGATCATTAACAACTGCTTACATTTTGTGCAAAGAAGCAAGTCAGTGGCTCCCCTCAAATGCATATTCATTTGTCATATCTATAGAGACGAGGAGAGAGGAAACATTAAATTCTACCTTTCAGAAATTTGGAGAACAAATAAAAGTTACAGTAGAATTCAAAATATTATACTCTACCCCTAAATTGCAAAGCTTTGTTACTGAAAAAACTAAAATTCCTTCTGAATGCAAGAGTAACATTGTATATTAATTTGTCTGCCCAGATTATCAAACCAACTTTGTTAGAAAAACAGAGAGATGTTGAGCTATTAACATAGTAAAAACATTAACAATGAAATCGTTTATCATACATTAAGCTCTGAGTCTTTCTGATAGTTATATCTGTCATCTGCTTAATCTACTGACAGTATTTGTACAATATAGGTTATTCCCCAGACACTCAATGTATTATTGTTGAAAACACTGTTGTTGTTGATAGATATAAATATTGGTTAGGCCTCCTACTGAGAGAAGCCATAGCATTTATAAAAACAAAACAATAGTCAACTCAAGTATGGGTAAAAGCCAACAAAGACATTTGTTTTAAGTTTACTTTATATTAATATAGACTACAATATTACAATACTATATATATATATAGCTTCTTAAGCCAACTTCCGCAGCCGAGGCTTAGTTATTAGTGTGTCGGGCTACTAATCCTACTTCTATGCATCACTGACAGGTTTGTGTCTGTCGACCATCAGGTATATGTGTGTGTCCACACAATGTGGCTCCAGCAATCACAGAGGAGGTTTTTACAAGTTTTTCACCATATTTAAGCTAGGAACAGTGTGAAAAGGACTATCCAAATATCTTTTTGTCAATCCACTTGAATTATATAAATATTAACTTATTTTGTGTTATCATACTTTGCTTGGTGTGTTTACTATCTTGAGACACCATTATGCAGCCATATCACTTTATTGTCAGACATATCCATGCGCATCAAAAAATAAACCAAAAACAAAATCAGACTAACTAGGAAAGTTTTTAATCAACTTTGTTTGAAAATAATAAAGTAAATATTTAAAATGTGATGTTTTCTAGATTAAATATTTATATTTTGAGGTTTTCATGGACCACCATTGCGGACATGACTGGCCATAGAAAACATGACGTAAAGCAAACAAACAGTGACATTCCATTTATGGATTATGAGCGTGGGAATGCCTAACGGCCATATAATGCAAAGCTATATTTTTTACGTTTTACTTGTGTTGGCCAATCAATAAAAACATCAATATTTTCATGTATTCAAATAGCACATGATCACTCTGCTCAGGAGACCTGTGGCCTAGTGGTTATCTTTATTTTACTTCGATTTTCCCTTGTCGTCGACCATCAGGTATATGGGTAAAGTCACACGATGTGGCTCCGGCAATTTTTTTTTATCAGGCTTCCTCCTAATTTTCCACATTATTTAAATGGACAATCCATCGTCATATGATTGAAATACCCTTGAGTACGATGTTAAACCCCCAATCAAACCAACAAACAAAAACGACTCAGGAGTGATGACAACCAATCATAGTGGAGTGTGTCTTTAGCTTTTGGTTAAATTATAAATGGGTCCAATTTATTTGGCGATCAGGATTTGCCTGGTGGGGACTGAGCCCTTGTCAGGCCCTAGAAAGCTATATGGGTAGATATGAAACTGTTTTCTACACATTGTATTAAACATGTATGGTTTGGAATGTTTAGCACAAAATATGTGTAAACTGCTGGGCTATGCATTGTTATTTAGTTTAGCATTTCTTACTGACTTTACGGTCTGTGACAATGGCTTAATTCATAGTTCAATGTACCATCCATGGGTTCTAAGCCACCTGTCCACCATCAGGTATATGAGTGAGTCACACGATGGGACTCCGGCAATCATGGGCGTGGTTTTTATCAGGTTTCCTCTCGGTTTTCCACCATATTTTAGTAAGGAACCGTGTGAAGTCGACAGACCATCATGATATAAGTGAAACACCCTTGAGTTACGACATTAAACCCTAATCAAACAAACAAACAAAAACAACTCAGGAGTGATGAGATAGTGTGTAGTGTGCAATACCCTTAATACTCACGACTTTAAACAATAATCAATAACCGGCCTGCAGAAAAACAGCTGAATGGCTGGACTAAATTATTCAATAATGTTTGTTTATTGAAATTCTATTTAAATTTTCTGACTATATACATTAGGAGACTGGGTTTCGACCAAAAGACTAAGAATTGTTAGAGCCGAAAGATTCTATACAGCAGATGATTTATAGAACTGTCTGTGGCTTTTTGTTCACTGTTTTGATTGATTAATGGTAATCCATCAGGTGTACTTTAAGTAAACTTAATAGGTGATTAGTCCTGTCAATTAATAGCTGATACACCATACAAGTCTTGCTTCACATGTCCGTCAATGAGAGCAATACTGTACCATACTGAAGCCAGATTTCTGGCAGGTTGACACGTTACCATTGACATGTTACCACTTCACATGTATGGCTATGCACCGGAAAAGTTAAATCAATGGCAACTCTACCATTGAAAAGGTTTCCTCATCATCTAAGATTTCCTATCATTCAATAACCCTTGGACAGTAGTGACAGAAATTTATCTTTCTGACATTTTCAATAATGTCGGGGTTGAATGTGGCTTAATTTCCCACTGGTCAGCAACTCTGTACTGCCTGTTCAATAGTTGCCAGGGTCCAGTTGCTCGAAGCGCTATTGAACTTCATCCGCTATTAGATGACATCACGCCATGTTGAAGGTCTATCTCTAACCCAGTATTAGTGATTTAATCTGGTGTTAACGGCTAATCGTCTTTCGAGCACTTGCCCTCTGGTGCAGGTTTCACAAAGCGATCTTAGCTTATGTTGAACGTAACCATCGCTTTGTGAAAAGGGCCCCTGCCCACAAAATTTTGAATTGGTCCACAATGCAGCAACCTTAATCAAGAGTGTGACTGAAAGATTTGAAAAATCACTCGTCTGACGAATCAGCAGGTGTGGATGACTGGTCCGTAAATATTCTTAGTGGTTTTGAAACCAGCAGGCCTCAAGGGCATTACGAGCCATGTTGATAGTATTGAGCTATCTGTCTAGATTTGTCTGATAATGTCTGTACAAAAATTAATTTTTCATACACATTT
Source organism: Mopalia vespertina (assembly GCA_030265115.1). NCBI lineage: Eukaryota > Metazoa > Mollusca > Polyplacophora > Chitonida > Mopaliidae > Mopalia > Mopalia vespertina. The sequence continues at coordinate 6,868 of JAQQZZ010018855.1, read as the reverse complement.
TCACATACAATGGAGTAAAAGGATCGTATTGATTCACGGTGAAAGCTTGTTTCTAGTTTCTGATGTTTTTTTCATACAATCATTCAAACATTGTATGGCTTGTAAAGAGGCAGTTCACTGTTCATCCGTTTGATGTTAACTTAAGAGAACCTAGGGCATTACTCCTAAGGCATAGGTTAATACACAGACTACTTATCTCTCCTTCATGGTAAATCAAGCGTGAACTGAAAAGTGAACAACAGGAAGACGGTTAATAGACCAGCAGCTGTCTCAAAGTATAGTTTTTGGCTGGGCATTTATCACATTTTGGTATTTCTCATCAGATTATTTCTTCTAATCTATGTTGTTTGTATACTGTAGTGTATTCAAGTACTGACATACATGTAAAGGGTTAGGAGTGGGCTTCTAGTTGCCCTGGTGCTCTCATAGCTTAAGGGGCAACATGAAACCCATCTGTTTGTGATGTCTAAACAGTCTTTGTATTATGTCCTATATAATATTTGTCCTGTCTCGTCTCTGTTTGTTGCCAGTGGTGTCCAGGGTGGTTTCCATCACCCATTGGGCTGGCACACCATCATGTGAGTGAAATAACCTTAAGTACAGCATCAAGCGCCTAACAAAAAAATCAAGTACTGGGGCCTGTTCCGAAAAGCAATGTTTGCCGAAGCTAATCTGAATTGTTGCGTAGTCCAGTACTGAGGGTATAGTGTGGTCCGGGTAATTAAGATTAACTAAAGCTAAGATTGCTTTGTGGAGGAATACCCTGGTCTAAAAAACAGCAGAAATTAAAAAGAATATTTTGTCAGATGTTCAATGTCCAGGTAATTTAACAGAACTATTTTTAAAAAATATTACATAACAATCTCAAAACTTAAATATTCTGAAAATTGGCTTGCTGGTATTGACTACTGTCAGGTGTAATAAATAGTGTGTGCTTAACTGCACATGGTTTAAAGAATTTTGGTATATAAATTCTTAATTGTGTGCAGATGTATATTTCTGAAAATGAATCCCACTGGTACAGGGATGTTTATTAAATTAAATGTATGTAGTGTATGTTTCTATAAGTCTGCCTGTAACTGAACTGTTGTTACTTGAGTGTGTTACACAACCATATGGAATGGTGTTGATTGGTCTGTTTATATAACTCTGTGCAATTACCACCAACGTTTTGTTTGACTCCCTTGGGTCTGACGATTTAGACAATACAGATTGTGTTGTTACAATATGTGATTATCAATGGGCATCTGGTGGAGTAATTGCCACAAACCCCTCTAATTGAATCTTGATTTTAACCTTCCCGTAACCTAATATCAGGGTTACGTCATTCCAATCACTCTCTTTCCATTTAATATGGACACTGTAACGGTCTCGTTTTTCTGGTTTCCACGGTAACAAATCATATTCTCTAGCCTGACTATATTGCATGCTGTAGTAATTAAACCTCTGACGGTTCTTCAATTAATGCTGTCTTTTAACCATGCAGGTTCTGGGGCACAAGGAAGGGTTGAACGTAATGGAGCGAGCTGACCCTTTGTTTCTGCTGATTGGCTTGCCGACAATTCCCATAATGCTGATCTTAGGGAAAATGGTCCGCTGGGAAGACTACATTCTTCGACTATGGCGGAAACACTCATCAAAGCTTCCTCTACTCAACTACCTCTTTTCTGAAGGTTAGTACCCAAACCACAAATATCCCAGAATGCTTTCATGTCCCAATAATCAACAGAAACCTCCTATGATCATCAATTATCAATAGACTTCATGCTTGCATCATTCCTCGATCAATCAATCTACAATTAATTTTGTAACACTCAATTGATTTCTGGTTATTATTTGAAATAGAAAGCACTAAAGCCAAACCCTAATTCCTCTAAAAAAAAAAGGAAATAAATTGCATGGTTTCATTTAGATAATGAAGAAATCAAAGTAAAACATATTTAATTTTCCAAAACGATTAAAAAAATTGTCATGACTTTTTGATTGAATACATTTCTTGTTTGTTTGATCTCTCTCAAAATGTAATTGCTATGAGTTAGCGATGATACCCCAATGATTTTCAGTCCAAGGTCTGGTAAAGCATATTAAAATAGATATTGCTTGTTCATTTTGTTTCCTGCATCGGCCCAATGTTCAAAGTATTATACCAACAAAGGAGTGCCCAATATCATAAACTGTTAAAATTCATTCAACATTGACAATATTTCATGCATGCATTTATAATCAAATGGTTAAAAAATACATCGTATTATGGTAATACTATAATTATTGTAAAAGTTAGTATCAAAACCAAACATGAATTATTGCAATAGAATCCTTCCCCATTATAGGCCTTATATAATATATAATGCATTGTATTTTGGGCAAAAATTATTGTTAGTATTTGTTACATTAAAATGTATTTGTTGGGTTTTGGAAAAGTGTATATACGATTGATAGAGGCATGAAATCCCATTATCGAGATTCATATGCACTGAGCTGTGAAGCTTTATATGTCAAATACCCTTCAGCCTTGATTATGAATATATAATGTCACACCACAAACAAATCAATGAAGCTTTCAAGGATGTATTAAACCTAAAATATGCTGAAATGCTGAAAAGTATTGTATATTTTATTATATTGCATTTTATGTATGAAAAAATGATATTGCTTATTTTAAAATATTTATGTAAGAATTTTATTTTTTAATGGTATAGGTTTTATCTCCTTCATTCGATGTCCCTTATGCACAGATTATCAATCAATTGGCAAATAGTAGTCTTATAAATGTATAAATGCCTAGCTATATAGTGATCTGATAATTTTGTCAAGTTCTTTTCTATTCACACACACAGAACACACATACAGCACACACACAGCATACAACAAAATTTTCTTTGTGATCACTGATCAGGTGTTTTGTGTTTAAGAAAATTTTTTATTATTATTTATTCTAGCACATTTTCTTGGCACGATATAAAAGCTCGTACTCTTGAACATGAAGGAATGCATTATATTTTCAAATTGAAAACATGGAGATGCCATTCGTTCAGAACATCTCTTTTGTAATGCCAGTTCTGAGCCCTCATTAAGAGGGATGGGTGAATGGGGTGGGTACTTTACTCCACAGGGAGTCACACGACAGGCTATAATACAGGGACATGTGTCAAAACAATTGATTTAATCTGCCCGTCTACCGCAGTTAACATGCTGGAGGTTTAAACAGCTCCGAGCTACAAGGAAACAGAAATTGCATGCTGCAGTATAGAGCACATAAGCCCACAATAGCTTTTTGATTGACATTCAATAGAGTTTATTATACACGCAGTATTGTCCACCTCATTGCGTTAAACACTTCGGATTGCCTCTTTTCATTTTTAGCCACACAATGCCGAACATATTGTTAAGCACGCTGTGTTGCAATCTAAAAATCAATGATATGAAATTGGATATTGTGATGTTTTATATTTCTCTGAGAATTTCCCATTCTTCTCGTCTTGACCTTTGCCGCCTTAAGTGTCCTTGAATAGCTTTTTTATAACACTCTGATAAATACTTGTAGTTAATTAGGAACAATGCCTGCATGCTGGTAACGTTATTCAAATTCTATAATTTCTATTCGACATCCTTTACCTCTAAATAACCCACTTAAGCTTCACAGCTTTTTTCTTTTGTAAGCTGAAGTTTGAGTTGGCAATCATAGCTTAGAAGCAAATTAAAAAGACCCTGCACTAGAAATAGCAGCACAAGAATTGATTTTGAATTTGTGTTCTCTTTAATTACCACATTTATCCACAGTAGTAATCAATAGAACTGGTTGTATAATTGGAAGGTGCCGTAATAACATTGAATGCAGATTATGTGAAGCCTATTATATAAATTCACTAAACAGCCTCTGTCATTTAGTGCATCTGTTTATCTTCTCAGAATTTGTTTAACGTTATATTGCAGTTGGATGATTTGGAGATAAGCAATTACAATAAGCCCCTCCCCCTTAACATAAATGCTCACATATATAACAAACAGCAGCCAAACAAAATGTACCCACCCACACCAAAAAAAAAAATCAAAAAAAAAAAATGAATGAATGAATACATCAAAAATAAATTAAATAAAACAAAAATTATTTACTAAAAATAAGAGATATAGAGGATATAACAGTGAAATTTAAACGTCTTAAATATTGTGGGTTATCCTCTCTATCGACGTTATATTTATGGATTTGTTGAAAACATGTTCTTTGTTATATCAATAATACACTGATAATCAGGACCTTTTTAAGAGAAATAAAGGAAATTGTCTCAGGGACAAAAATAGAAAGAACACCCCCTGATACAATTAATATCACATGTGGAATAGTTTCAAAGCTTTATGACAATTCACACATCTCACCAAAAACTTCAGGTAGTATGGTTAAATACATCTGCAACTGATGACCAGGCCTGTGCTGTAATCTTTTTCCGGCAGAACCTTAAAATCGGTCCTCAAAATTTTGTGAGATAACCTAACATTTGCATTTGCTGCTGCTTTGTTGATGATTTAAAATACATTTATAAATGTAAATTTTTTAAAAGTAAAGCAAAATTAATTTATAATACCAACTTCATTGATGATCGTATTGACAAAATTTGAGAAAATCAGTAGCAAAATGCAAATTTAGATAAATACTGCAAACAATTTGTGAAACCTATAAACAGTCCTCCTAAAATAGGGTTTGCATAACCATGGGAAGACCCCGTTCGATCATCTCCAACAGCATAGGCCTGGATGATCTCCATCTTTCGACTATGAGTGATACTATTAAAAGTAAAGAGAATTAATTATATCCCTTGGAAAATTTTGGACTGTGAAGTAATGTTCTCCATATAAACTCTGGGTTAAATTAATCAGCTTTGAAGAATTTTTATAAAAAAAAATAATTATCTTTTCTACCTTTAAATGTAGTGTGTTACTTAATGGTGTATATACACAGGATGTGGCTCCGGCATTGGCACAGTGGTTTTTACTAGGTTTCCGCCCGTTTTTCCACCGTAGTTAGGCAAGGAGCAGTGTGAAGTGGACAATCTGTCATCATATAAGTTAAATACCCTTGAGTATGACGTTAAACCCCAATCAACCAAACAAACAAATCACATTATGGTTATGTTGCTATTCACTCTTTGAAAGTACACTTCCGCCATATTATAATAAGTGAAATACTCTTGAGCATGGCGCTAAACACCGATCAATCAATGAATCAATTTTTGGAAAATCATTTTGCAATGCTGTCATTTCAGTGCAATACTACATATAATCAATAAGTTAAATATAACTTGGATTCAGACAAATTTTGCAAAGTCATTTAAAACCAGACAAAATCACAAAATCTTCCTGTATGTACATTGATTAATCTGTATTGCTTGAAGCCTTCATAATACTTTAAAAATAAAATGCTTCTGCTATATTATGAAGTTTAGTGAAGTACTAAAAAATTAAATGTTAAATTTATTTTTATTAATCTACTGGATTTGTATTATTAAAAGAGAATTTTATATAAAAATGTGGGTGTTAAATTGCATTGTTTGATTTGTATCATTTGTGGTTAGCAGATTTAGACAAATAACCATATAAAAGCAGATGTGGTAAAAACATACTTGCTTCATCACAGTTAAATTTATTTTTAAAAATCTAATTATTTCGAAAAGTCACTCTGTCATAAACATATGTGTTCACCTCTGTTGTCTTTTAAAATAATTGAGAAAAAAAACTTGTGAAATGATTTATTTTTTTGGTTCTTATCAGATTTAAACAAATAACAATGTGAAAGCCTAGACATGTTATCACTTACACTTGTTTCATCACAGTTAAATATATTTTATCTAATTTTTGTTCAATTGTTAACAAAGAAAAAGGTATTTTGTACAAAAACAAAACAAACCAAAAAAAAAACACTGCAAAATAATCATTTTTTTTTAATGTTTATACTCAGACTCGGTGTTAATTTGCTGGCATGTGTTGTCTTTTAGAATAATGTTAATAATGTCAGGTGTTTTGAAAAATATTAAAAATCAGGTTCCTTGAGTTAGGCAGAGATGTGTGAAGTGTGGTTGCCAGATATCTGTGTCAAGCTGTGAACACCTGGTGAAATTAACACGGATTCTTAGCTGGGGGCAGGTGTTTGTGACAGCTACTGACGTCATTAAAACAAGGTCTCGTGTCCGGATATATACATCTAGAAATAGACGTCCAAACCACATCTTGATGTAACACTTCCTCGATTATGCATATTATTTTTATGTATTATTTTCTTACTGGAATTTGTTTCATGTTAGAACTATAAACTTCAGTTCAAAGTGACTTAATTTATTTTCATTGTTTTTTTTTTAATTTAAATCCCAATTATAATGTTGTATTGTGATGATTGCTAAAGAAAATGTTCTTTATTTAATTTATTTTAAGAGAACTATTTAATCAATTTCTTGTAAAGTTGTCAGCTGAGTGAATTGTGCTAAAACCCAATAAAACACCAAGTCATGCAATCATTCGGTCAGTCACATTCAACCAAACAATATCATGGTCTGCTGACTATTTCGTCTAAAGAGCCAATATCATGTTATAAGTCATCCATCTTGTTATCTTTTGTTTTATCCTCCTTTAGTGTGAAGTTCCATCACATATTGATTTTAATTGCACTTATAAAAGCAAATATTAATAGTCTGCAACTACCTGATTTTCTGAACACTGGCCCATATTTAAAAATCATTATTTCCCCTACAACTCTTTTTTAAAATAATCCTGATTAAAAACATAAGCTGTCTTAATTATAAAAGCTTTTACATTTTGTGTTAGCACAGTTGTTTGGAAAAGTTAATTTTGTCCCTGAGCTGTGTCATGGCTCAACCACCCC
>JAQQZZ010018844.1:0-11224 GCA_030265115.1 Mopalia vespertina | reverse complement strand
GTCAATTATTGTTGGAATACACCGCCATCATATAAGTGAAATACCCTTAAGCACAGCGTAAAACACCAATCAATCAACCATGTAAGATTGTAGAGGCAATTGTAAAAAAGCATTGCCTCTTCAAATAAATATTAAAAAAATGAGAGCTGTGTGAGTAATGATATATTTTCAAAGGTTCCTTTGTGTTGCCAATTTGTTGAGGGTCAAGGGTTGGTTGAAGCATTAGTGTTAAAAACCATACTCGGCTGCATTACAGCTAATCCGTGGCTTGGACATTCTAACAATTTTTCTTGAGCATCAAGGATACCATCGAGTATAGAATCTACAATACCCTTGATGAGCTATGGAACCACATCTGATAGTTAATTTGTGTTCTTGTCTCTTCAGCCATGCACGTGATAGGTTACGGTTTTAATTTCTACCATGTTGCCACTCAACCTACGAAATTTCTCTGTGTTTTCGAGACCATCGTTTTCAGGTAATTATTCATAACATTTGCATGGTTTACCCTAAATCTTATTGTATTAATTATACACATAATCTGTTTGTTCCTGCAGTTATTTTCTTAATGTAATCGATAAAACGTTTTGTTTCGTTTAAAAGTTTACAAGAAGATTCCGATTTTGATTTGCACATGCTACATTTATAAAATCATAGTATATTTCTCTCAACTTAATTATTATTTTTATTAAATTTGAAGACTGTGTACCATCTAAGTAATTCATGTCACAATATGTTTGAAGGTAGCAATGCTGTCTTTACTTAGCATTGGAGGAATATTAACTTTCCAACAGTATCAAAGCCCTTCACATCTTGGTTGTGCTAGTGTCAATTATTGTTGGAATACACCACCGCCATATAAGTGAAATTCTCTTAAGCACAGCATAAAACACCAATCAGTCATGTCCCAATACCAACTGAAGCAGACATTGTTTAAGTATAATACAGTTTTGTAAACTTGTTTTTCTGTATCCTGCATTAAACAAATTGTATGTGATTTCTTGTATGTTTCAGGTCAGAATTCCAGCCAGCCTTTCATTGGTGGTTATTTGGAAACATTACAGGTAAAATATTCATCTTGTTTTATTGCTAGCTTATACTGATCAAATGATATGTTAAAAAAAAATTATAAAATTTCTGTTATGTTTTCTTTTAAAAATAAACTGGCCTTTGTCTGGTCCGTTTTTTCTTTTACTAGCTCATATATCATACAGCTGCAGTGTAAATGGTAGAATTGATTCACACCGAAAATTGTTTTTTAGTACTTTTTACATGGGTGTTTGGAGGGAATTTTTTGTTGTCATGGGCAACACTAAGCCGATCTGTTGTGGTTTGTCTTGTCATGCCATTGGGTGTAGTGACACCAAGGGAGATTTCTTCACTTAGTGGATATTAGTGAACTGACTTGAAGTATGGATCAAAACGTCAATCAAACAAATTATATAAGTATAATTAATGACTAGTATAAATAATTAAGTATAAATAATTAATGACCTTGTATTTTTCTACCTGTAGGATTCACAGGTGTTCTGTTGACGGCCGTGATCTGTATTATCTATGTGTTTGCCACACAAACTGCACGCAGGTTCATCTTTGGGGCATTTTGGTTAACTCATAAGCTCATCATCCCACTCTACATCCTGGCAATTCTTCACGGAGCCTCCGTCATTGTACAGAAACCACTCTTCTTCGCATACTTTGTTGGTCCAGCTATTTTACTGACAATTGATAAATTGGTTAGCTTGAGCAGGAAGAAGTCTCCAATCAGCGTGGTTCGAGCAGAACATTTACAATCAGGTAAATCACTAAAACAAACTTAAAATGTAGGTTAACTGTTTAATGATATTTTGAAATTTTACCATCAACTCAGAAACATTAATGTATTTTGTTTGCTGTCAAAATTGTACTCAAGGGTATTGTTCTATGACGACTTGATATTGACAATGGAGATGAAATCTCGTAAAAACACATTGCCATGTGAAAGCTTCCATCCTACCGTTATATATCCAGCATTGACAAATGACATACCCTGATATTTTCATTGTTGAGTGATTAGTATTTTTATAAGACGGAAAGATGTTGTATGGATAACAACTTCTTAGTTTATTCAATACCATATTTGTATATATCAAGTCTTTCCATTTTATACGTACTTCCGACTTTCAAATGCACTAAAAGTGTTTTTAGTTGAGAAAACATGACATATTGCTGCATTAGAATGTTAAAACAAAGACAAAGTGGAACCAGTGAACGTTTTTTAAGCTCAACATTGTTTACTCTTTGATGTTTTAGATGTGACAATGATAGAGTTTAAACGGCCTCCAAAGTTTGAGTATAAGTCAGGTCAGTGGGTGCGAGTGGCGTGTCTAGGTCAATCCCCTAGTGAGTACCATCCGTTGACTCTGACCTCTGCCCCCCACGAGGACACCTTATCTGTTCACATCAGAGCCCTGGGTCCCTGGACTTGGAATATCAGGAACCTCTTTGATCCGGATAACCTTAAATACAAACCATACCCCAAGGTGAGTAGAATTTCTGAAGTCCATACTATAACTATTATTTGTTCATGTGGATAATGTTATTATTTTTGTTTTCTAAACATGTTAATTGTCTTTCAGAGTTCACTTTAAGCCAAAGGTTTTATAATTTGTACAAAAAATAAACATTTATAAGAGAAAAATATATCAGGTAGGCATGTTGTTGATTGGACCAGGTCGAACATTGCCTGTCTTGGCTATCTCATAAGGAACCTGTTGGGAAATAAAACTTCTCATAATAAAATGTAGTTCCATCTGATATGACAGTTAACTTAAACTCCGTACTTTTCTTAATTAAAACAACCCATTACCACGTACAAAGCAGTGTCATGTTTAAACATTTTTTCATATGTTTGTTTTTAGAAGTAGCATATTAACTTATAACATATCACATTAAATTGGCAGACAAGGGTCCTGGTTAGACAAACTGTGAAGTCTCCCCAAGAAATATTAACGCACATTCTCAAATCATTCTGATGATATCTGCATAATACATGTACTGAAATCCAAATTAAATTGGTCAAGCTAAAGCAATCTTCTTCAAACTATGCTGGTTATATCTGCAAGAAGACAGTTTTTAAATCAACACCAACTTCTTAAGAGTTCCTAATCCTACTCCAATTTACTGTTCACCAGATAGTCCGTCTGTCGACCATCAGGTATATGAGTGAGTCACACGATGTGGCTCCAGCAATCACGGGGATGGTTTTTACAAGGTTTCCTCCCGGTTTTCCACCGTAATGAGGCAAGGAACAGTGTGAAGTGGACTATCCATCGTCATATAAGTGAAATACCCTTGAGTATGACATTAAACCCCAATCAAACCAACAAACAAATCAACTTCTTTAGTTACCATGACAAGACCTAGCCCAGTGTGATAAAGGGACATAACTCTGATACAGTTGTGACAGAAATTGGCATGCACACACTGTCTTTCATGGGTTTGAAATATGCAAAACACTGTTGAAATTCACATTTTCTTTAAGACTGTCATTAAAATTTGAAAAAGAAGTTTGCTTTATCCATTTAAAGACCTTAGTGATCTAATTGAAGTGTATTTATATAATACTCACTCTGAGCAATGACAAAATACAAGACTAGCACAAGATGGTGTAGTAAGACAGAGCTTACCATGCCACTTTCACCTTCTAACATTTTTGTTCAGTCTTGTCTTTGGTGATGACATAAATTGATAATATGAGCGAAATAACTTTGAAGACGCCATCAGGCCCCTAATCAAACAACATTGTTACACTCTTCGCCAGGACACAATAAGATCCCAATAATCTACCACTGAAAACCTAAAACAAAATTTAAAAAATTGTATAGCTGAGAAGATGCAGAGGATGGTTGTGCATGAACTATGTAAAAAAGTATGTTATGATAGAGTTTGTGATTGTTATTATTTTTTCTCTCCAGTTATATGTGGATGGCCCATATGGAGCTGGACAGCAGGACTGGTACCAGTACGACGTATCTATCCTGGTGGGAGCTGGAATCGGGGTCACGCCATATGCCTCCATTCTTAAAGACTTTGTGCACATGTCACAGATTAAAAGCACCTATAAAATCAAATGTCAAAAGGTATGCAGATCAATCAGTATAATGATAATTATGTGACTTTTATTAACAGTTAATAGTTTGTATATAATAACTTCAGGATGATTTACTGGTGTTAATTTCAACAGCTGTGTAGTACTTCTCTAAGTTGTTTGTTATTTATTAGTAGTACGGATTCCCATATCTTCTTTTTGTCAATTTAACAAATGGCAACATCTGATGTGATATACTGGTGGCTAATAATGATTTTATTTTTAGTGTTTGAAATAAATCTGCATAAAATCATTCTTGTATTATTTAGAAAGTTTCAGCAATATTTTCATTATTTTTGGGACAGAACTTTCTGATTATAACAGAGTGTAGTTAAAATAACCTTGCCAACTCTATACTTTTACAGGCATATTAAATGAATGCCCCCCCAGTCAGACAATACATTTCAGCAAATGTTCTTTACCTGGACCAGGCAATCAACTGCTGTCACTACATGTTTTTTGTCCACTCGGATCTCTACGGTTGTCCATTGAATGTACAATATTTGTGTATTTATTTGCAGCTGTATTTTGTGTGGGTAACTGGCAGTCAGCGTCATTATGAATGGCTAATTGATATCCTCAGACAAGTGGAGGATGTAGACAAGTCCGGTATCGTAACCATTGATATCTTCATCACGCAGTTCTTCCAGAAGTTTGATCTACGAACTGCTCTATTGGTGAGTATAGTGAAGGGGATGGTGGGTGGATCTTTTAACTACAGACTCGACTACTATCCAATCACAGCCACTTTATACATGCACCTCTGCACTTCTCCCAAATTGTCTGAATTTTAAGTACTGGTAGGATACAATAGTTTTTCTCCTCAAATTGGAGAAGCTGTCCAGCCCAAAAGGTGAAGGAAACCATCCTTGACACCAATGGCAACAAAGAAAGATGAAACAGGATAGAAAACAGAGATACCATAACAAAGCGACTTCTTGTTGATACTAGTCCTAGCTCACCAGGAAACTTTTCCCAACCCGCCACATCTTGTAAATGAATGTATTAATTTCTTTATTTCAGTATATATGTGAGGAACATTTCCAGAAGTTATCAGGTGGTAGGAGTGTGTTTACAGGCCTTAAAGCTAACACACACTTTGGTCGTCCTCAATTGTCAACAATGATGGAGGCCATTCATAAGTCACATCCACAGGTAGGCTATGCCTTTTGGATACAGCAAACTATATTTGCTATGTTCTAAAATCTCATTTTAAAAAGGAGTTTAAAAGAAATATTTTATGTGTCAGTTTCCTCTTATATTTAGTCCCTTGTGATTTCCTCACAACCTTCATTGAATTTCATTTTAATTACTAATTATTCAGATCCATTACACCCATACCTAATTAAAGATTATTTGGATTGAATAGATTGGTGTTCAACACTGTACTCTTTTGCTACATTAACACAGCCATAAAATGTCAAGTGTTTTATGCACTCTGGCTAAGGGCAGTTTGCTTGAAGAGTAGTAATAATGTCTTTACTTAGCACTGGAGGAAGATTACCTTTCACTATCAAAACACCTGATATTTTATTGTTGTGCTAGTATCAATTATTGTTGGAATACACTGCCGTCATAGAAGTGAGATACCCTCAAGAGGACGTAAAACAAAAAAATGTTAGAAAATTAATCTTCCTCCATTGTTAAGCAAAACATTCTGTCTATACTTGAAACTTACTCCCCTTCAGTCAGATGTCATTTGAGGGAGAGAAACTCTTTAGAACATAGCTAGAATGAGAGAAAGGTTTGACCACTGTACTGTTTTCTAAACCTGACTCTCACTTTCTGTTACAGGTTCGTAAAGTTGGTGTTTTCAGCTGTGGGCCACCCGGTCTTACGAAGGGAGTGGAGAAAGCCTGTATGGAATCTAGTCGATCAACTAAAGCTTTATTCGAACACCATTTTGAAAACTTCTAAACCTTCCTAAAAAATATCAACATTTGTTTATATACTTTTAAGCTTGTATTTGTTGACCATCACAACGGCTTGTAATCAGCCAAGAAAGAGAAAAAAACACACACATGTGAGGTTTGATTGGGGATTTATGTCGTACTCAAGGGTATTTCAGTTATATGACGACGTGCCAGCCCAATGGATGAAGGAAACCACCCTCGACACCACTGGCAACAAAGAAAGAAAATACAGGACACAATACTGACACCACAAACGAATCGGCTTCCTGTTCTGCTTTAGCTCTGAGAGCACCAGGGCAACATAAAGCTCCCTCCAACCACCCGCATGTGAGGAGTTCTAACATTATTACGCAATTTACATACACTAGATTAGGGTCCGCTCATTAGTGTAAAGTACTCACAGGACACCGTAGCTCAACATCACTGTTTTCAGTGTATCATATTTGTGATCATTTATTTGATATTAATCGTTACTTATGCTTTGATTTAAATAAAGGTTAAATGTAAAGTTAACTCTATGCGCATTTTGAACAAAAGCAAGTTGCTATTTTAGTGAGATCAGTATTTATTCAACTCTGTGGAATTTACCCCATACAAGAGTTACTTAGTTTAGCTAGTTTTAGAGAAATTTACAACGTGGAAGACTTTTAATTAATATACACAATTTACTTTCTAAATGACAACTCCCTTGTAGTTAGGCGTTGAGTTATGTTTGAAAATAATGTCAAGATAAGACACTAAAATGTTGTGCTTAAATAACCAAGAGCCCGGAAGGATTTGTTTTCTAACTATTTACAACAAAAAAATCCAAATAATTTGGACTGATAACTTCAGTAACACATTCCAGAAAGTGTAGTACAAAACATTCAACAAAGAATTATATATGTACATTTTTAATTCCACTATTTTTGGAAATATTGTATAACCATGATGGTTGAATTTTAGGGGTGAATCTCCATGACAACTTACCATGCACCACGATTTTCGAGCAATGAAACTTTTTTAGGTTTTGCCCAAGTTTTAATATATCAGGTTGGTTTTCAATGGCTAACTTGTTTCCACTGAACCACTCACCATAAAGATTGACTGTTTTTTTTCTCTTCTAACCATTATAGTGTAAATAACTTCTATGCGCGAGACACCTGTCTCATACGAGTGCAACGAACCGGAATACACCACAACACCAACCATACCTCACGGAGTCTACAACTTAAATTGATTAACCTACCTAGGTGTTGTGGGATTCCGTTTAGTCACATACCTTCGTCTTTCGCAATTCATATTTTTATTCGTTTTTTAATGGCATTATATAACCTCATCACTTTTAGAATATGATAAATTTGTAAAAAGCTTGAATGCAGCCTAAAATCTGTTTGATGAGTAAAAATTACACATCTTCTCAACTTTGTTTGCTATATTGTTTGTACATACTGGGTGTTATTATGCAATAAGGCATTAGCCCTATGGTATTTGGTTTATTGCTTGTTGAATCTCCAAAATGAATGCAAACATTTCATGCATCCAATATATATAGTTATTGACAATATGTAAATAGACTCAAAAGAAACACATACAATATTTTATCTGTATATCTATGTTTTACTATGCAATAAAATCTTTGTAAAGTTAACTGATTAGTTATGTTTCTGTTTTATTGAAATTAACAATGTCCTTTTCTGCCTTTGCACAACAATGAGTAGTCTTACAGTCTTGCACTGTTTATTGATAAGCAAACGTCTTCTGATAGTGTCCAGCAACATTTGAAGATTACCCTATCTTGCATTGTTATACTAAAATGAACAATATTACTGGGCAAATTTTCTTGCCAGAGATAGACCACAAGAAGGTCACTTTCTCTACTTTCACTTTCATACACAGTAAGCATATCTGTCACACAAGGAGCCCACGTTAACAAAGTCTGACCTTTAAAACAACCTTTTAAAACCGCATGAGCAGCTGTATCCCAACAGAATTGGACATACATCGATTGGTTAGTGTGCCGGTTATGATCTATGTGATGTGGCTGTACTTCAACATCACACCTATAGCAATGGTCTGGTCGAGTCGGTAGGTTGTACTTTAATTCCAGGGCCCCCGGTCTATTTCCCTGATCAACCAGACAATACTTGCGGACATCTGGTGGCAGAGGTGCAGATTTTCGTTTCTTCATGTCAACATACACATATCTTAACGTAGCAGATGCCAGCTCTAACATGTTGTCGGCTCTGTGGATAGTTTCTTTCAAAACAAGAGATGTGTTGCCACAGCTAATAAGACTGACCAGTAGTTTGAGCGGGGCTTCCCCTAAAGAATCCATCGCAGGGCTGAATGAATATTGTATGTATCTCACAAACAGAGACATCCCTTCTCCTAAATGAGTCTTCATATTTGCCAAGTTAAGAATCCTGATAGCAATGCTTCTCCCGGCTTCAAATAATCTGCTTAATTTCCATAGCTTAATCTGACCTATTCAGAAATAAGAAAACAAAATTAACTTTGAATAGAAGCCTTGTTTTTAGTTTTGTAGTTCAAGAATTCTTGTATTTTTATTTATTACAATATGTTGGTTTGTTGTTGGGCTTAGATGTCTTTCTCTTGTATTTTTCTTATTGATTGTTTGTTGTTAATAATGCCATGCTCAAATGTATTTCATGTAGATACTCAAACAAAATAGCCCCACTAACACAGCATATGTGCTTTATTAAAAATACCCACAACTGCAGTTTATACTGTTTAGACTTTTGTTTAGCTCAAGCCTTGATCTTGTCAAGGGTCAGAATCCATGCATAAGACAGCCCAGTGACTAGCATTCCATTGGTATATCAAAGAAATGAGCAGCCAATTAGAAAGCTGTTCATTCATGACCATGTTTTCCTAAAATTACCCATTATAGTGGAAATTTCTACCGTCAAAAGTATAAAACATGGGACAATTATATATAAAGTTGCCAGTCACTTACCATTATCTGTGAAATCCGATTCAGAGAATCCGGGGAATGTCATCTGTGCTATTCTGTCCTTCAGCTCCATGTCCAGTGCCCCACCCACTGATGCAGAGGACATCTCCTCAAAGATCTTCTGCCGGACTGTTTACTGCGGTTTAGAAATCAATGCTCCAATAAATCCCTAAATTGAATGAAAATTGAGAAAAATAATTTATCTAAGAAATCAATCATCAAGTCAAAACTATTCTAGCAGTCGATGCCAGGTTACACTGGATTCCATTCTTAGCCATTCACACTTATATAGCCACACAATGACCAGGGTTTTACTCTGTAAGAATCCCGGGGATATTTCACTTATATGGTGCCAATGTTTCAACAAATAAAACCAGTGATTGGTGGGAGCTCCCTGTTACAGACCTACCTTCCGGGTGTATTCTGGAGTATTTTTTACACATTTATGTTAAATACACCAAAAGGCCATCAAAATACACACAAAATAATTTTCTGTACTATGCTGTAACACAAAATGGTAAGAAAATCCTCCTAAAAACTTTTTAAAGTTTTTACACAAATTTCTTCTAGGGTACATGAAGGCAGGTCTGCTGTTACCCTTAGAACCAAAGGGCAACAGGAAACTGAACTGTTTTATCAGATGGTGTCTCTGTATGGCATATTGTGACCATCCTGTCTGGTCTTCCTCCACCCACTGGGCTGGCAAAACCTAAAGTATGGCATTAAACCCCAATCAAACATACCAGTTAATTAAGAGCCAAGCTTACACACCCTGAAATGTTAATTTTGTTCTCTGTTCCAAGCTCTAGCATTTACAATTTATATGTCAAACAAAATAATCCATTTATGGGTAATACTTTCTACCGACTCCGCTTTAAAGGCTCACGGTAGATCAACCACTCATTTTCATCCATGTCATCTATATATTAATTAATATCTATATTTAATTAATATATTAATAGACAAGAAATTTTGTAACACATTCTGTGAAATAGAAGTGTGTTTTGACTAAACCTTAATTCGTTCTTTTGTGGAAAATCTTAACCCCAGTCATTCTCTGTATGTTGTTGGAGATTTTAGGCAAAAACCTATTCTATTCTTTCAAAATACAGATTTCAGAGATGTTCCTTCTATGAATTTCTCTATATACCAATGGATTCTCATAACCACTAGATCGACACTTACCTGGCTTCTTCTAATGTTTGACTATTTATACTGGTCATTAGTCAGTTACATGTATCAAAATATTATGCAAAACAAACCTTAGCAATTCACACGAAAATGACACGTTATCATTTTGTTTTTTGTGGAGCACAGATTGTTAAAGTTAGCAATAGGCTGCTCGTTTGGCACATCTGTTACTGAGTTCAAGTTACATTCAAATAAACAAGCTGAGTAGCTAGCAGGTCCACCACTAATTTGGCTTTTTTTTTTTTTAATATGCTCATAACCCCAGTCAAATGCCCTTTTCCTACTTTTGTTTAAGAACCAAAGAGTAAAGGTTATGGTGTTTATCACCATTTGGTGCAATGTCAGCCATATTTTGGGGGAAACCTAGTGAAATACAACCACATCTATGGTATTAACAGAAAAAGCAAAGTTTATTTTACAGTCAATATCTGAATTTGAATAATGGCCATTTTGGTTTGCAAATAAGATGAAATGCAATCCCATCTGTTTCTTAACTGGAGGAAACTATTGAAACAAGTCTGTGAATTTGTTCACAACACCAACATGTAAATGTAAATATTGCTAAATTATGCAATGGTGGCCTTGTTGTTTTATTGAACTTGGTGATTTCCGTACCAATTCGTCAACTTAAAGAGAGGAAGCACAGTACAAGTTTATCAGAGAATTTGTTCTCCAATTATTATGTTAACAGCATAAAGGTGTCAATATTGAAAAATTATGTAATGGTGATCATAGTGTTTTGTGTAATTTGGTCACATGCATTCCTATCCTTTAATTGTCTTAATACATGAAAGCTAAATTCCAAGTTAATCAGTGAATTTGTCTCGAGCTATCATGTTCACAAAACATGATAGCCAAGCTTGTGCGAACGCCGCAAAGCTGTGGATTTACGATTCCTGTACAAGTGTGTTAACTCCGTGGTTGGTTCGCCTTATCTTGTGGAGCAAGTTAATTACCATTTCCCATAGTGCTGAAACGGGTACTGATTTTCGTAACCGGTTACCCGCTTTGTGATATTCGAATACTATTCGAATA
>JAQQZZ010018823.1:0-11225 GCA_030265115.1 Mopalia vespertina | reverse complement strand
AAGTATAGGACGTCGAGGTACTGTCAATGTCCAAATGATAAATATCGAACGTCGACGGCCTATTTAATAGGACTAGCGGTCTATATGCAATGTCATGGAGGTAAGACGGCGACAATTTTAATAAAATACATTTAAGGGTATGCGAAATTTAAGTGAAATATAAAATAAATTATTAAATACTTTTTGCAGACATATATCTGGCATGCAACCCCTGACGCTATGATCTACAGTACATGCTCTTATACTTACATGTTGACGAGCAACGGCAACACAAGGCTGCTTTGTTGTGGCGGTATAAAGATTGTTAATTTTCTAACATTTTTGTACCTAGTCTGTACTTTTATCTTATTAATCATGGAGGATTCTGTCGTGATGTTGAGATTGGTGTTCACCCATTGGCCAGGCATACGGTCATTTTAAGGGAAGTTAACTTGAGTATGGTTTAAAAGCCCAATTAAACTATAATTGAATAAATAGTACCAAGAGACTGAAGTGATCTTTTCACTACAAAAGATGGAACCTTAGTTTGGCATCGAGAAATTATGTTTAAACTTTTATAAAAAATGTACATGTACAATGTATGCTTTACCTTATTTTAAAAAAAAATTATTATCACAAATTCATATTATCAAGATGTTGGTAGTTAGTTATTCATTTTGTTTAAGACATTAAAAAAAAATGTTGTAATGCTGAATAACTTTGTCAAATGATTCATTTGATTAATTAATTGATAGATTTGTGTTTCACACTATGCTTTAGGGTATTTCACTGATATGACGTTGATGTATTCCAACAATAATTAACACTAGCACAACCGTAAAATGTTTTAAGATTTAAATTGGAAAGTCTACCTCCAGTACTAAGTAAAGACAACAGAGCTGGGGGCCTACTCTTCAAACAAACTGCCCTTAGCCAAGGGGCCTGATTTCTTGGGAGCATTTGCCAAGATCCAGTGTAGAGCTTTCATAAAACAATTAAGCATTAAGACATTTCTTTTTAAACATATCCATACTGTCCGCTTAAGCAAGTGTGCGCTTTCTCTTTCGTCTGGAAGGAGTGAGCCAAAGGGCAACAGGAAGCCGATCTGTTTGTGTTGTCGTTGTATTGTGTCCTGTGATTATCTTACTTTGTTACCAATATTATTGTTGAGGGTGGTTTCCTTCAACCATTGGGTGGCACGCCACGATGTGAGTGAAATGGTACCTTATATATGGCATTAATCCCCAATCAAACAAACCTATTTGATTAGGGTTTAACCTTGAACTCAAAGGTACATGTATTTCACTAATATGACGGAATGTTGATTTCACACTGTTCCTTGCTTAAATAAAGTGGAAAACTGAGAAGAAACCTTGTGAAAATTACCTCTGAAACTACCAGAGTCCTATTGTGTGATGTGCTTTTATGCGCGTCCTGTTTGTTAGTTTGGGTTTCACGTCATACTTAATGGTACATGTAATTCTGTTGTACGATGACATGTAGTCACTCTCATGTACCTGTGGGACTTAGCAGTGAACTACGGATCAACTTACTGTGCCTATGTTCATGTACATCATAGTGAAGTACACTTCAACACAGGGGCAGATCACTCTCCTAGGACATTTAATCATTGTTGGGATTGGTCAGTAGAAAAGTGACCGGTTTAAAAAAAAAAAAAAGGATAACCACTGGATAATATTTTGTTCGCAGTTAAACGGATGTTGAAATAAATACAGCTGAACTGGCAAATTTGAGGTTTTCTGATATTCGTTGTTTTTAACTGCATAGCACACAACATTTGATTGGGATTAGTTTTTTTTAGACTTTCACAAATCTTAACAATTGTTAAATATTGCTGGAGAGTAAGTATCAGTCGCTACCTTCAATATGGCATTCAGGGAAACCGGAAGCTCCCTCCAACCACCTGCCAAAACCTTAACGACGAACGCAGAAGTATATGTGACGTATTTATTGCATATTATTTGTACATGTTACATAACAGAACATTTGTATTGATATTTTTTTTCAAAAATATAACTATTACTCACTTCACATTATCCATTGCTTTTTATCTTACAGAGTGAAATTAATTATTTTGAGTTAGTCAACATTCAAGAGGTTATACAATTAATGCTTATAAACAACATTTGCAATGGAAAATAAGTGACTTAATTTTTAAAACAACAACAATGTGTAGGTGTGTGTTTAGAATTGCACTTCAGTGCCCTAAATGTCACTGACAACTAACAATGACAACGTCACAAGACAATTGTAATACATGGCTCTTGTTCTACAAAGCGATCTTAGCTTGAGTTGATATTAATTACCATGGCAACGCAATACCTTTAGTACTGGGCGCCATGACAATTAGTATGAACTTTAATAGGCTAAGAGTGCTTTGTGGAACTTCAACTGGCCTCGTAAAATCATCAGTTCAATAAACCGAAATTAAACTACTTTGCATATAAGTATTGAATACTGTAAATCACCTATAATTTCGACCATAATATGGTTACTTTAAAAGTTATTTTAAGGACCTAGGTATGGTTCCTGGGAAACAAATTTATGTTTTCTGACAAATACTGATGTTTTCTGACTGAAAAATGTTTAATCTGCCTTCCAGGAACGATTTCTAAGTCCTTAAAATAACTTTTAGTTAGCCATATTATGGACGAAATTTTAGGTGATTTAGGGTATTTTGGTTGAGCTAGTGTCAATTATTGTTTGAATACACCTCCCTCATATAAGTGAAATACCCTTAAGCATTGTGTAAAACACCAATCAATCAATCATGTAATGCCCAAGATTCCCAAGAAAACATTAATTTAATGAATAGTAACAAAGTTCCTCTCATCTATGGTTAAGTTGTTTAAGCCTGCATTTGGTTATGGTAAAAAAGAAGAGATATTCTTTTGGTTAAGAAGTGCAAAACTTCTATCTGCTTA
Source organism: Mopalia vespertina (assembly GCA_030265115.1). Classification (NCBI taxonomy): domain Eukaryota; kingdom Metazoa; phylum Mollusca; class Polyplacophora; order Chitonida; family Mopaliidae; genus Mopalia; species Mopalia vespertina. Next base: position 8,301 of record JAQQZZ010018823.1, on the reverse strand, counting down.
TTTAATAACTAATTTCCCAATCCTTACATACATTGGCAACTGACGACCTCCATGTTTTGAATGTGACAGTTACATTGTATATAAAACTCTCCCTCCTTTTCCTATGTCAAATAGATATTATCTCTCTGCAAAAAATCAGATTTTTATAGCGTGACGTAACTCTCTCCATACACTCAGCATTAAATATGTAAAAATTTATTGACTTTGAATTCTGTGTCTTTGTTAGGAGGTATTTGTTGCCCAAATACATGAAATTCGTAAGGCTCATGAAGCGGACAGGAATAGGTTAGATGATAGTCGGAAAGTTCTTCAGCATAAAGTGGAGACAATGAAGCAACAGTGTGATAGACACAAAGAGGAGATAACAGAGCTCAAGATATTGAATGGACAGGTAATTATTACCTTTTAAGGGAAGAGAACAAAAAACAAAGTGAGTCTGAATTGATAGCCTGTAGGGATGAAAAAGACTTTCATAATCAGGACAGAGCCAATTTGGTAATGGGTATAGTGACTTAGTAACTCGTGTATGGTTAACTTTTCATTTAACAGGTTTATGAAACTTCTAGTTTATGCTGTATATCGTTTCCAAACTTCGTATTATAATTTTTTTAAATTATCAAACATTTAATTTACAGTAAAATGAAATAAAACAAAGACTGATAATTTTAGAAATGTGCAACTCCCATGATGTGACATTTATAATACTCTCTTTTTTTGTTGAAACTCATGATGGGACTCAGACAGTCGGGTAAAAGTAGAATGGATATTTACATCTGTTTCTTGTTAAAGTGATGCTCCGGGCTGCAATAACCCCTATATCCCTTGAAAGGTTACTATTAAACATACTTAAAGCGATGCTCCGGGCTGCAATAACCCCTATATCCCTTGAAAGGTCACTATTAAACATACAAAAATATGATATCGACTTATCGTTTCTTCATCCTATAAAACACTTGAGTGTTACGAGTATATACCTACCTGTTATCACTGGTAGCTGACATTTTGGGCATGGCAACCCTATTCATGACGTCACGCAACTCCCACTCTTCTGTGTTACAGGTAAATAACATGTGTGAACCAATCACCTATATATGTCATTGGTGTCAGCTGTCAAAGGTTTAAACAGTCGACTCTACGTGTCTCGTGACGTGAAATATATTTGATTTGTCAATATTGTGGAGCTCTTCTGTTTAGTGATTAAAGTAGCAAGACACGGCCGCGTGGGTGAATTTGACTGTAGTTTAAGCAATACCCAATGTTTAGGATCCAATTATAAAATGGATATAGCTCCATTAGAAAACTAGAGAGCATAATTCAACACAAGAAATGATGCCCGTTTTACATATATGCATTTTGTTGGAGAGAGGAGTATCGCTTTAACATAAAGCTAGAAAAAGCAGAAATTCCTTAAGAAAAAAAAATTCTCTCAAATATATTTTTAATCTCTTTTTGTGGAGGACTTTTGTGCCAAAAATTTTCAATCGAAATTGATTTATTTAACCACCCCAAAATTAGTGATATTCTCCAAGGGAGATAATTAAGTGTCTTTAGCATCACACACACTCAAAATACGGAGGTGGTGGTATATTATTCATACTGTATGAAGATTTGGGGGATTTGTAAATTGTCTTGATGCTTTGAAATTATACCATGTGTGATATGAATTAAACAAGTGTGTTTTCTTTCTATTTTTGTCCCTCAGGGAATTTTGTTATACCCCATTTTAAAATGTGACTAATGAAACGTTCCCCCAAAACTATTGTGAGACAAATTACTAAGTTCATGCAGACAAGTTCAACCAAATTTTACATTTGTTCTTTAAACCTTTTTATTTTTTTGATTTTCCAGATCAAAGGGTAACAATAAGAGTGATTCGTTTGAATGTGTGTTGTTGCACTGGAGTGGGTTGTTATCAAACTGTTGTGTTAGCAAACAGACCAGAGACAAGCTAGAGGCTCTCTCTCTCAGGGATGAGCCCAATATCTTCAGAGATATCTGGAAATCTATTAGTGAAGCCAGGCTAAATGAAACCTAGCAGATTCTCTGAAAGAGTGTGCAAATAATAAAGACTGTATGTTCCTTGTACTGTATTTCTGTGTTTCTAGCTTTTTCCTTTTTCTGCTACTATGTTTCAATTTTTAAATATGTTCGTTTATTAGAATAAATTCATCGAGTAACTTCAAACTTGGAATATAGCTTCCTCCAACGGATGTAATTGCTTTTCACGAAATTCCACGTCATAGTGTAATTTTGAATATTAATGTCTACATGTTGTGAATATTATGAGTCTGCAATAAATTTACGGATAAATTTCAAACTTGAAATATATCTTCCTCCTATTAAGACATCGGATGGGATTGCATATTACCAAATTCTATAAAACAAAATGGCCACCATTGCATAATTTTACAGTATACACGCCTATGTTGTGAATAGATAACTGAAGTACAAATTAACCTGAAACTTGGAATTTAGCTTCCTCCAATTTAGTGACAGATAGTCACGTTATCATTTACGTCATTTAATAATTGTTGACAAGTGTCGGTAGCAAAAGTTATGGTGTAAAGGCTTGAAATAAAAACTATGAAGTAAAGACCTACAGTTAGGCATTTTGAATATTTTGTACGATTGGAGCCCATTATCCGCCTTAACTCACCAGATAAAGTAACTCCGTTGTTTTTAAACAGCATACATAGAAAATAACGTTCAAATTGGTATGGTTATCACCAAATTCCGTAAAACAAAATGGCTGCCGTTGCGTAATTTGACAACATTAACGTCTGTATGTGTTGTGAACTCCCGACTCTAATTTCAAACTTTGAAACATTTCACCAAATTCCGCAATAAATATGGCCATCACGAGTAATTTTACAAGAGTCCCATCTGTATAATGGATGTATGTGATGTGGACATAACTTTAAAACAAATTCAGCTATGGATTTCAAACAAAGCTTCTGTTAATACTGAGGATGTGGTTGTATTTCGCCAATTTCCAAAAAACAATTGCCTCCATTGCATTGTTTTGTGTTATTCACGTCTGTGTGTATACTGTGAACAATTCAGTACTGGAAAACAAATTCACCTATTCAGTTAAAACTTTGAATGCCGCTCCCCTGGATGGGAAGACAATAAATCGAAAATAAACAGATTTATTTTAAACTTGCAGTACACCTTCCATTTCTTGTAATGAACGTGTGTCATAACATTCCACGGAAGACCACGGAACACCATTGTATATTTTTAGATTTTCATTCCAGTATGTGCTCTGAACACAAAACGTGAAAAACAATTCAGTCTAAATTCATATTTTAATTGTAGGTTCCTTCTGTTGCATTCCGCAAAGTTCAATTACAAACAGCATGACGGGTATTCCGCGTATGACAAATTTTGTCATCAAATATAGCTGCCATTTTAAAATATACCTGTATATATCTTGAAAATAAGTTGAGCGATTGTCTCAAAGTTAATATTTAGCTTCATTGAACTACTACCACATTCAGGGTTGCTTTCCACCAAATTGCCCAAACCAATGTGGCGATAAGCAGCATGACATTTACCCTTTGAAGGAAAACACTGTTCTTTATGTGAAGTTTTGGAAAAGGTGATTTGACCGGGATTGTGAGCATATTTATTCAAAATGAGCCTTTTGCGGGGTTCCTGCGAATGTGTATTTATACCGTTGTCATTTTTTATGGCATGGAGTTGTGTGTTTGTCCCTCCTGCCGTATTTTAATTTTTGGTGTTTCTGGCCATTAACTTGAAAACCGATTATCAGATTGTGATAAAACTTCGTAAGAATATTCCATTTGGGAAGATGACTTATGTGAGTGATTGCTTTCGGCAGATGCCCGGTGACACCTACAGGTGCTAAAGTTTAAATTTGGTTTTCAGGACTTAAAAATTACTCTACAGTTTGCAATTAAACTCTGTACAAATATTCCATGTAGCTAGAAGTTGTATGGGATTGAGCTGGTGTAGATGTCCGCCTACAGGTGGAAATTCGATATTCAGTATTCCACGTGGCATGATATCACATGAGGTAAAGTTTGGTCTATATATAGACCTAATCCGCCTTCAACTTTTGCCGGCTGTCCGTCCTCTTTTTGGTTTCCGTCCATTGACTGGACAACCTCGTATCATATTCTTATTAAACCTGCATGGTAGGATTATTCCACGTGGCAAGATATCGCCTAAGTTTGGCGTATGTCCACATGGCGCCCCAAAGTCTAAATTTAGTTCCTAGCACTATACTTGGATTCTAATCAAACTTGGTACAAGTATTCAATGTAGCCCTGGTGCTCTCAGGGCGAAGGAACAACGTGAAGCCGATCTGTTTGTGATGCATTTTTATTGCGTCCTGCAATTTTCCTGTTTTTGTCCAGCCTTGTCTTTGTTCGTTGTTCGTGGAGTATGTCGTCATATAAGGGAAATAACATAAACTGCGGCGTTAAACCCCATGCACCCCATCAATCAACCCTTAAGGTGGATCCACTTGGCGCAAAATCAAAATTTGGTTTCGGGCTGTTAACTTGAAAACCGAAATCCTATTTTGATCAACCGTATAGGCCTTGAGCGTCTAAAAACATTCCATGTGGTAAATTGAGGCCCTGGGTTAAAATAAGCCTATACGTCTATCTACAAGTGGCGTCACATGCTGGAAAATTTTGGTTTCTGTTCGTTGAAATGGTTTATACTCGGATCAAGCTAGATAGAAAGATGTCGAACAGGATGCTACAAGCAAAATAGCACTGAACACGGGGTTAAACATCACTCAATCTTCATTCCATCCATTGGCCGGACTCGCCATATGATATGCGAGCAAATTGAGACAGCTGTAATCCTAACATAAGTTTTAATCTGGCTCATTTTGGCACTCTCTTAACTACGCCTTTGTTTTAATTTATTGTGGCACCATACACTGTAAAAACAAATTCTTAAAGTAATGGAAACAATTCCATAACGCCTTCAACGTAGAATTTTCCTTGAGTTTTGTGGAATTGTTCGTAACCTCTTAAGGATAATTCATACATACGTTTGGACTAATACCAAGAAAATGTCTTGCTATCTCCGCTTAAAGAACTTAAAAGATATTAATTTTCCATTAGGAGCCCTTTTTACATTCTTTGCTCGTGTAGTGTGGCAATTTACTGTTGGAAGAAACCATACACCGCGTTATACAAGTGAAATATCATTAAACACCAATCAATATTTCACAAGATTGTCAACCATCTTGAAATATGTATTCGAACCAGAATTCTCAAAATTAAGTAAAACTATTGTAATACTCCATTCGAGCGAGATTTCTTCACTTACTCCCCTGTTTATATTTCCAATAATTTATTCTAGCATTAAGCATGGGGGTGTGCATATTCTACAATGGTGCATCATGATTTGTCAATTCGAGACATTTGATGTTCAACGAGCGGCAATGTTCCATTCGTAAACATGGGTTACTTGTTTTCTTCACGAGTGATACGCAGTTATGGCCATCAGCGAAACAGACTGGCATTTTAACCCTCTGTGAAACGGGACCGGCTTCTGCTTTACAAGAGAACACTTTCGGGTAGACGTCAGCTTTATTTGAGAACACCTTCGGGTAGACGTCAGCTTTATTTGAGAATACTTTCACCTGAGCGAAGAGGACATAACTTGGACGGACAAGATTAATTTTCAATAGGTTCCACACTCGAGCGTGCAACATTACTATTATTGCACGGGTTCACAGACATCATGCAGTATCATGATCAATCGGAACAAACAAATTTGACATATGGTATAACATCTCTCGACAATTGTTGTTCAACTCGCACCCGTTGAGGATCAAGCTGATGATGTTCCATTTTCGAACAAGCAGTAGGCCTATTTGTATATTGTCGTATTGAAATACAAAGAAGATTAGTTTTGGCTCATGCTATAGTGTTGGTTTTTAAATAATGTATCTTGGTATTTAACTAAATACAAGGCAACGTGACTGTTTAACAGTTTGCAGTCGGATTCGAGGAGGTATTGGCTTGTTTTGGAAATTGTGTATTCTTGGCAACCGAAGAGAATTCTCAGAAGTAGGCTACTTCGTGTTTACTCGCCGTCCATCCCACTTCATTACCTTGAGTTAACAGTGTCTCCGACGTATTTGACCAATTTATTGTTAGCTATTCACATTTGTCACTCATAACTATATACAGAATAATAACTTATTTAAGGTTGAAACCCCTTGTAGAACCCCTGATCTCTGAAGATCAATTTATCGATTGATGCAAAACTTGCAACCTATATTTTCCGGACGAAGTTAAACACAAGCACCCCCGATGTTATTCTGTCATTCCCTTTATAATTATACAAGAGAAAAAGCTCTGAATACCAACATTTGGAATTCTGACGTTAGCATATTTGTAAGAGCTTCGAACCATTTTGAAATTTAACGCATTTACATTGTATAATGTCGCTGTGACTATAGCTGCCTTTTAGAAAGACTGCAACCTATATTTTCCGGCCGAAGTTAAACACAAGTACTCCCGATGTCATTCTGTCATTCCCTTTATAGTTATACAAGAGAAAAAGCTCTGAATACCAGCATTTGGAATTCTGTAGTTAGCAGATTTGTATAGCTTCGAATCCTTTTGCCATGTGATATATTTACGTTGTATAATGTCGTTGTGGCTAGCTGCCTTTTAGAAACTGGGTCCCGTTTTGTTTTAACCTCAACTTGAAACTCCGGAATACCGTTTACGAATAACATATACATACCGTCACAGATTATATCACCAAGCCGTTGATCACATGACACCCACCGACAGTTTAACTGCTTACCCGTTACCCGCTCCGGACTGGGGTTTTTTTTCTTCTTATTTTATGTATGCACTTGCATGTAACAGGATGTTTGAACAACATGACCGCACAAGTTTCGTATTAATGTTTAAACTGTATACAAAATTGACAGGAGACCAAAAGAATATGTGTTGCAGCGTACTGCAATGATTATGTTAGACTGTCACGACTCGTCAATTATAATTACGTTGGATGTTTAAAAAAAGAAAATACACAGAAGCTCTACAAGCTACCAAATAGTTAACAATATTGTATATATATATATTACTTTTTGTAAGATTTCACGCTGTCCACTGGAAACCACTACAATTATGATGCTATAAATAAATTGTTTGGTTTACTGTATATGCCATGCTTTTTATATATATATTTCTAGCAGATAAAGTGACCCTAGTAATACTAACAAATAAATGTAGGCCCTAAACAGTGCAAAATAGAAGCTACACATGTACAAATATACACAATAAAGTTATATCCAACTATATATGCAATATTTTACTATATATTTTTAATAAACGAAGAGAGAAAAATTTGCTTGCCTCCACCGGGATTCGAACCCGGAACCTTTGGGTTACAGGCCCAACACTCATATAGATTTACTACAGGAACATCACTAATCAACAAAAATGGCATAAAAAGTCCACCGTGCATGTTACTCACAGCACCAATTCTTAAGTGGCTTTCATAGGAAATCTATCCTAAAAAAAACAGTGTATGATTTAACTTTTTTTTTTGTTCCCCTTTTATCAACTCGAACGTAATTCCAGAAGTTATTTCGCCTTTTTTTAAAATAATTACAAACGTTCACAATTTCTAAAGCAGGATAACATTCGGGATTGTCCGTATATAGTGGATATAACAATATAACCGAGAGGCTGCCACTATGTAGGTTGTATTTAGGTTTACTGATGATATGCTATTTGTGGAAAAGAATACTTGCAATATGCTAACAATTACTTTGGCAACATTTCTTTGAGTCAATGCTCTTCCAAAGTTTTGATTACAGGATAAAGCTGAAGTGTTTCAAATATACAACTAAAAAAAGGAAGATGTATTTACTTTCACTTTCAGCGTAAATACAAAAATAAGTTTTGTGAATTATGAGTGTTTACAATGGTAACTGGGCAGATATATTTACCTGTACAGGTGCATTATAGACATTTCTCTATGTATCCCAATATGTGTGTGTCACTTAAGGGTAGATCTTGGGATGAAAAGTCATCAAATTTTGGTTTAAATTCTGATGTTATCGACACGTTTTACATTTCTCTCCCATGTTTATTTTATAACTGGTTATAATTTTGCCACAAAAACAGAAATCCGTTAATACATTTCTTGGATCATTTTTGCCCACCTCTACTATTGTAGGGGGGGACTTTGAAATGCTACTCGGCGTCCTTCCGTCCGTCACAAATGTTTGTGAACACGCTAGCTTGAAAACAAATCCACCGATTAACTTCAAACTTGGTATGTAGC
>JAQQZZ010018812.1:0-11225 GCA_030265115.1 Mopalia vespertina | reverse complement strand
GTTTCTGCTTACTAATCCTACTTTGCTGTACAATCCACAGGCCATCAGGTATATGAGTGAGTCACATGATGTGGCTCTGACAATCTCGGGGGTTGTCTTTACAAGGTTTCCTCTCTGTTTCCACCGTATTTAAGACATGAACAGTGTGAAATGGACAGTCTGTTGCATATAAGTGAAGTACCCTTGAGCACAATGTTAAACCCCAATCAAACAAACAAACAATCTTTACTTCATATTTCATATACAATGGTGATTGACCCAAATTTTGTTGCAAAATGGTTTGCTCTCAAAATTCAAATTAATAAGGCAGACACCTTTGCTGTTCAAAATATACAATTATATTTTCGGACAATAGTCACATGAAATTTACAAGTTATTCAAAATATCCATATTCGGTACAGGTTTTTCTCACAGACATTGCTAAAGCCTTTTTTCAGGCATCTTCAGCACAAAGCTTATGTCCAAAAAAACAAAAAACCCCAAAACAACCTGGTAACCATCTGATAAAGATGTGATAAAAACTTAATAAGAAATAAGAATGTCATCTGTGGTTACTAAAGAAACTAGGTGAAGGTTACAAGATTTTTAAAATTGTCACATCCTTTTTATTTTTATTATTTTTTTTACTTCCAGAAAGCAGTTGATTTTTTTGGTATTGCTTGCATAACATTAGTAAAGAATTTCTTCCTCCTGGAAAATGGAGTTCAGTTGATAGAGTTAAACACCTGTTCAGACAGGCCAAATGATGAGACTAAGGAGGTATATGAGCACATGGCTTATTGTATTACTACATCAGGAACAACAGGAACACCTAAAGTGATTCAGGTTCCCCATGCCTGTATTCTGCCTAATATACTACACCTGAGGTGAGTCAAAGTGATTCAGCTTCCCCATACCTGTATTCTGCCTAATATACTACACCTGAGGTGAGTCAGCTTCCCCATCCCTATATTCTGCCTAATATACTATGCCTGAGGTGAGTCAGCTTCCCCATCCCTGTATTCTGCCTAATATACTATGCCTGAGGTGCGTCAGCTTCCCCATCCCTGTATTCTGCCTAATATACTATGCCTGAGGTGAGTCAGCTTCCCCATCCCTGTATTCTGCCTTATATACTATGCCTGAGGTGAGTCAGCTTCCCCATCCCTGTATTCTGCCTAATTTACTATGCCTGAGGTGAGTCAAAGTGATTCAGCTCCCCATGCCTATTTTCTGCCAAACACAGTAAACTTGGGGTGATTCAAAGTGATTCAGGCTCCCCATGCCTATTTTCTGCCTTACACACTACACATGGGGTGAGTCAAAGTGGTTCAGGTTCCCTACACCTGTATTCTGCCTTATGTACTGTACCTCTGGTGAGTCAAAGTGGTCCAGGTTCATCATCTCTGTGTTCTTAATAGATGTAATATACTATGCCGGAGGTGAGTCAAAGTGATTCAGGTTCCCTATGCCTATTTTCTGCCTAACACACTACACCTGAGGTGAGTCAAAGTGATTCAGGTTCCCTATGCCTATTTTCTGCCTAACACACTACACCTGAGGTGACTCAAAGTGGTTCAGGTTCATCATGCCTGTATTATTACTAATAAACTACGCCTGAAGGGAGTCAGATTCAGGCTCCCCATGCCTATTTTCTGCCAAACACAGTAAACTTGGGGTGATTCAAAGTGGTTCAGGTTCCCCATGCGGATTTTCTGCCTAATATACTACACCTTGGGGTGAGTCAAATTGATTCAGGTTGCCATCTTTGTGTTCTGCCTAATATACTACACCTGAGGTAAATCAAAGTGATTCATGTTCACCATACCTGTGTTCGCCTAATATACTACACTTGAGGTGAGTCAAAGTGATTCAGGTTCCCCAATACCTGTATTCTACCTACTATGTAACATCCAGGGTGGTATCAGTAATAACTTCTACAAAAGCTCCAACAAAAACAACAAATATGTTTTAGAAACAATTGAAAACAATATATTTTCCATATTACATATGTCTTAAAATGCAAGCATGTTGCAAAGAAAAAGGTAGCAGATCTTTTAAGATTGCATGAGACCATGCACATTAACACAAAATGATAGAGCACATTTGGAACTCAAATATTTCCTATAAGTCAAAGTTCAAAAGCCTTGAAGTAAGCAATGTTATAAATTAGTTTTGTTTTTGAACAGCGTGCGGAGTTCACCTATGATTTTTGTTTCTTGTCAATGAATGGCTATAAACACTAATATAAAGCCCCAATTTCACATAAGCCATTGGAATTGAGAGTGAAATTATGAATTACGAGGTTTTCCACCATAATTAGTCAAGGAGCAGTTTGAAATGAACAATCTGTCGCCATATAAGTGAAATACTCTTGAGTATGACGTTAAACCCCAATCAAACAAACATTCAAATTTATGTGTTTTATGTGATTTCGAGTTGATGAATGTTTACAACTGTTTGATTTCATTTGATAAGATATAAACTGAACATACATTGAGCCACTTTTTAATTAAAATGTTATATATTCTCCTTTTTTTGGCACTTTAGTCTTGGTCTACGTGAACACCAAAGAGTTGTGTGAGATTTATTTTGTGTAGCGGGCTGTTGGGAGGGAGCTTTATGTTGCCATGGTGCTCTCTGAGCTAAGGGGCAACATGCAGCCGATCTGTTTGAGATGTATGTGTATTGTGTCCTGTGAATGTCCTGTCTTTTTCCTGATTTTATTCATCCATTTGGCTGGCACACCCTCATATGAGTGAGATAACTTTAAGTACAGTTTTAAACCTCAATAGGCGATGAGGTACATATGAGTGAGTAACACGATGCGGCTATGGCAATTGTGGGGTTGGTTTTTATGAGCTTTACTCTCGGTTTTCTACTGAAATTCAGCAAGGAACAGTGTGATATGGACAATCATCATATATGTGAAATACCATTGTGTATGACATTCAATCGTATACAAAATTAAACCCCAATCAATCAATTACACAAACAAAATTTTTGATGTAACTTCTATCATGGATACATAACCTGAACGACCATTTGGATGGAAAATAGGGCCCGGTCACATGTTTACTCAAGTAATATATAAAATTATTATATTACGTCCATTCTAGTCTGGCATTGAGTGTCGCCTTTTCTATTTTTCAGAGAGATATTTAAGATCACTGACAAAGATTTACTATATCTAGCATCACCATTGACCTTTGATCCCAGCATTGTGGAACTCTTTCTTGCTCTTGTTTCTGGAGCAGCAATTCTCATCACTCCGAATCTCTTCAAAATTGTACCCAAAAAGTTTGTTACCATGACAACTAGAAGGCATCATGTGACTGTTCTTCAGGTATGTTCTCTTATGTTATAATTCAGATTCAAAGTATTTAATATATTTGTACTTAAAGGAGTCTTATTAATAGATCTCTTTGGGTTGATAGAAGTCCTATCTACTGGCCATAGATTATGTAAAATATTCAAAACCAATGATCTCTTATTTGATATATTTTTAGAATTAAAGCATGAAAATCCAGTTGTTATCCCAGGACACTACATGTGGCTTGTTTAACTTAAGGCAGCAATTCATAGAATCTAACTGCAGTTTTTGGACATTTCGTCTGTAAAACGGCCATGGAGACAAGTGAAGAATATTTATATCAATCACATTCCTATTTCATGTTTGTATCTGTTAACCTCCCGGACTGTTATACGTGTTCCGTCTTTTCTCATGGAATGGCCATTTTCATGTAGGCATATATACAATTACTAAGTCTCACAACTTTTCACTTTACATGCTTTGCTTTGTCTCTTATGATTATACCTTCTTTTGAGGGGAAATTTCATTCTCGTTACATCTTTTATATTTAATATGTCAGATCCTTTTACATCAAGTCATACAGAATATTTAGTATAGAAATGCTATGTTAATGTAAAATAAATCACAAATAAAGTAATTCCTCACTGTTAACTTTCAGGTGACTCCCACATTACTGTGTAATTTAGGATCTGATTTGATCAAGACCTCAATATTATGTAAGGAGAGTCGAGTTCGAGCTCTCACCTTCGGTGGAGAGAATTGTCCTTCCCCAAGCATGCTGGGAAGATGGCGAGACCCTGACAACGAGACAGCCCTGTTTAATCTTTATGGTACAACAGAAGTGTCTTGTTGGGCCACATGTCATAAAGTCTCTTGTGATAATAATATATGGTAAGTTTATCCATAGATATATTGATTGATTAGTGCTTTACGCCACATTCAGCAGTATTTCAGCGACGCTGTGGCCTGATTTAACCATAGATGATACAAGGGTAAACTTTTCCTATAAATAGAGATTACAGGTATTTGATATATTTAATTTATTTTATTTATTGGTCTTATTTACCCAGGGCCCTCATCAACGGTATACATTGAGGACCCTGCAATAGATTTAGTTACGGTTCTGTGGAAACTTATATATTCACTCATTGATTTCCTCAAACTTTTATGATATATTATAGGACCATCAGTAAAATGGTAAGAAAGAAATGTATAGGTATGAGTTTGAAGTATTTGTCTTTTTTTTAAATTCAATATTATTTAATGTGTGGTTTAGACATTCAGCTTGTATGAAAACACTTTCAGAGAGTACATTTATTGACCAGTTAACAGTCATTGGGTAACAGGAATACATTGCCAGCAAATGCATACAAATATGTTTTGTTCAAATCCCTTTGGAGTTGAGCAACATTTTTTTTCTATAATATAAATATATGTCATTTATATATATATATATTACAGCCTTGAGAGAGATGTTGTGCCCTTAGGAACACCCCTTTGGGGTACAGAGCTTGAAGTAAGAGATGAAGATGGGTGTGTTATTGTAGAAGGTGAAGGGCAACTCTTCATTGGTGAGTCTAAAGTATTTATCTACCTGTATAATATATAAAAATGTAAACAACCTTCAGGAAAAAGATTTGATGACAATTTGTTCTCGTGTTCAACACCACAATATTTCTAACCCTAGTTTGTTGAGAATGTTTGGGAGTATTTTCATTATGTTGATACACGCATGAAATACTCATTGTAAGATTTATCCATTGACTCTGTACCTGAACAGAATCTTTATTCTTTGTGCTTTCAAATTGCATTACAGAGCATGGCTTCGAGTCCATCAGGTATATGGGCGAATCACACGATTTGACTCTGGCCATCGCAGGGATGTAGTTTACGACATTTCCTCCTGAGTTTACACTGTATTTAAGCAAGAAAAAGTGTGGAATGACATCCATCATCTTATAAGTGAAAAACCCTTGAGTACGATGTTATACTTCAATCAAACAAACAAATAAATCAAATGACGTTATAATTGTAAAGCATAGGTAATGGTTAGTATCGTGTGTATCTTATGTGTTGTTCAAGGTATCACAGACACTTTCCTAGAATGACCGTGGTTAAGCTCTATAAGGGGAAAAGAAGATAGTTCACTATACATGATCTGATACAATTCAAATGGCATTAAAAACATAAAACAATATCTTTAATAGTAGTATATAGCCCCTTTTCTACCTCCGGTATATGAGTTAATCCTAGAGGTGACTTAGGCAATTGCAGGGAAGGTATTTATGAGGTTTCCTCCTGGGTTTCCACCATGTTTAAGAAAGGCAGAATGACAAATGGCCAATTAACCCGGCCAAACAAACACACCCGATCTAAAAAAATGAGAGACTTCATACATCTTGTAAGTATATCATATCTCAATTATCTCAATTAATACAGATTCAAGACATTTACAGTACTTTTGGCATTGGGGAATATTTTTCATTAATTCATTTATGTTCCAAGAAAGATAAATTGGTTTATAGATTAGATGTATACTATTTCAGGTGGGTGTTCTCGTGTGTGTGTGATATTAGGAGACCCAGATAACAGGTCAACAGGTAGAGTTATGAGGGGCACTGGTGACATTGTCAGGTGTGACAACGGCAAATTGATTTACCTGGGGAGAAAGGATCAACAGACTAAGAGACACGGGATGAGACTCAATCTTCTAACTCTAGAAGAGGTATGATTGGTACGCTGTTTGTTAAATACCTGGGTAATAGGCAACTGGCCAATTAGTGCAGAACAATCTTTGAAGGTAGGGAACCCGTTTATTTATAACTGAGAGCAAATTTCTTGTATGTCCTGTTCAATAATAGTTTTTCTTCATATTACAATTAACTTTATAACCAACATTGAATTGTTTAACCTGTATGTCTTGTTGTGTTTGTTTCTTAGATTCAAACACACCTCATTGATCTATACATTTGTAATTAATAGCAGAGAATGATCTCCATTCTGTTCTTCTTGTGCTAGGTTGTCAATCGATTGGGTCATGTGTCCTCTTCAGCAGCGGTCATTGTTAAGGAGAGACTACTTCTGTTTGTGTGTGGTAGACCTGGCCTTGTTGAGTTGTCAGATGTAGAGAATCATGTTGAGAGGTCACTTCCTGTGCAATATCATCCTGATAATATCACCCTTATAGACACCATGCCTACCACTAAACATGGTATGTTCCTACATATTCAACAATTAATGAAATCTGAGTTTGCTTTCAATAAATCTTTCCATCAAACTATAAGTTATGTTTTCATATATATGTTTTGAGAAACACTAGTAATGTATAATAATCCAGTTCATCATTATTTTGTACAGGTAAAATGGACAAGCGTGAATTATGTCGATTAGTTAAGGAAGATTCAAATTGCCCAGCTGAGGTCTTTAACCCTGAGGAAATCCTCAAACTCAAATGGAAGGTACTGTTTCTGTTACTATTATCTTGTTATGTTGACACGTTTTGATGGAAGGCAGCTGCCAATGACCAGATGCTCTCAGAACTAACAAGCAACAAAACGCTGAGCTGTTTCTGATTTTGTTCTTTTGTGTTTGTCCTATCTTGTCTTTGTTTCTTGCCAGTGGTGTTAAGGGTGATTCCTTCAACCATGGGGCTTGTATGTGGTCATATGAGTGAAAATAACCTTAAGTATGGCATTAAACCCCAATGAAACTAACAAAATTATATTCCTCCAGTGCAGGTGTGTTCAAATAAAATAATTGGGTTGATGTGTTGTATTGTTTTATAAAACATGCTTTTACTTAAGTATCATTGACAAAGACGGAGCATTTTGAAAGGACCATGGATGTCCAAAAGCTTCAGTCTTACAACACTGAAAATCATTTATATTAAGAATATAATTTAAATAACTCTCTATTGTTAGAAAATGATTTGACAGTTTCATTATGTGTAGCCAGGAAATTGTTAAACTGATCTCCGTGCTTCTGCATTAATAATCTGTAACATGTTTTCAGCTTTGTAATGACTAGTTAACTATAATTTAAATTAAAATAATAATTATTGTTTATAAGACATTTGCATTTCAAAATGCTCAAAACATTTTTCTAATTTTCATTGTTAGGAAATCTTGTCTCTGGAGAATTCCGTGGACTCTGAGAGGACATTTTTGGAGTGTGGAGGGGATTCTTTTAAAGCAGTCAGACTGGCTGAGGTTATTGAGATTTCATTGGGTAAATCATTTCCTCACCTGCTTGATAAGATACTTCATGGAAATTACCTGACAGTTAACGAATACTTGTGTAGTGATAATACTTTACATGAATCTCCTCAGGAACAAACAGATGCAGCTATTGAGATTAAACAAGCTTACCAGGTAGTTCCGATTAGTGAAAAGTCAAAGGTAAACAATGCAGTGGTTGATTCCACACTAGACCTGTGTGTACCTGTGTCAGTTCAGGTAATTAGTAACAAATCAGGTGAAAAGCAGAAAGAAGAATTCACTGAAAAACTCAGATGGAAAAATGAAAACTTTTTACCAGCCGACTCAATGTCCGTCGCTAGTAACTTGTCAGGTGCACAAAATTCCAGCCGGAAAAGACCCATTGAAAGTCATATGTCTTTGTCAAGAAAAAGAGTTTCAAAAGTTTCAGATGTCTGTAAAATGGACGTTGAATTGTCAATAAGCCGAGGGAATAAATTGCAATATCATATGTGTCCCGGTAAGACCTACCTCAGTTTGGATAATATACCTCCTGGCAGTGACTGTCCATCTGAGGATTGTGGGAAAATAACAGTTTTGAAGAAGTCCTGTAAAAGAACCCGAAAGGTGGCATTATCTTCTTCTGAAACCTTTCAAAGATCACTGACTTTAGGCACTGATTGTGGTGAGAAGCTCAAAACAACAGCTAACATTTCCGAAAAGTGGCGATATAACACAGGTAAATGTGTGGACTCCTCGCCTCTGCTGGCTGTCTTCAGGTAAGTTCATGGTTATCAAGGATTTAAAAGTTAATCTCAAAAGTAATCAAATAAGAGCTATAACTGATACACTCTTGTATTTCTGATAGATTGGGACAACATTGTCTTAGTTAGAGCAGATTTTAGTTAAGAAATGTTGGTTTCTGACCAGTGGCCCTCAGATTCAGACCTCCATAAAAGCATTAGTTTATAGATGAAACTTGCAAGCACTTCCAGACATTATTTAAGTCATTGTATTGCAATGGAGATGCCAGCAAATGTTGTAGATTAAGGACACTATCTTTTGGTGTTCGGAAGGTTGAGAGGGAGCTTCCTGTTCCCCTCTAAGGATTGAGTCCCTTTGTCTCTGGTAATCGTGTGTAAGCTTTTTACGAGGTGTCCTTAGGGTTTTCTCATTTTTCTGTCGTATTTGATTAGGGTATGGTGAGAAATGGGCAATGCCTTCTTGAGAAAGACTTCAAACCCCAATTAAACAAACAAACAAGTCAAATTACCGTCAAGGTATTATTACTAAGAAAAACTATTGTTTTTTTTTATGTTTAGGGGTGGAGAAGATGGACTGGTTATTGTTGGTTCACACTCCCATTCTTTATCAGCTGTTTCTATGAGAACAGGCCACCTGGTGTGGGAAGTGAGACTGGGTGACCGGGTGGAATCCTCCCCCTGTCTTACATCCTGTGGACAGTTTGTTGTAGTAGGTAGGATCTTGTACTCCAAAAGCAATGGTACTCTATACACGGTTGTTTTGAATACTCATATTTTTCTTAAACCATCTTGTCACTGGCTGTTATGGTAAACTGTTTCTGGAATGAGATGTGTTGTAGAACTAAATCCAGTATTATGTCTACGATAGAATGTCATAGTATAACAGGTGCATTTGTCAACCGGTTAAATCCTGGACCTGACCTTTACCCATATGAACATTAACATAACTAGATTAAAAGCCTAGCCTAACATGTGTGATATTGATCATCTATATTGAGATTATTCTAGACGTGTGTAAGATTCACAAGCAGGTTAGCACCCAATGAAAAAAAAATTGGCGATAGTCAAATAGAAAAGCTAAGATTAAAAAACAAAAAATGGTAGAAATGTTTCATCGAGTAGCAGAGGATGTGTGGCTCACATCAGCCTTATCGCATCTCATTCTGCTTGTTATATTTCCATGGCCCTTCGAAATGATTCTGGACAAATCTCTGGCAAAGCATTGTTGATCTTTGAATTTTGTATATTTACTCAGTAGATGATGAAATAAGTGTTTTTTATATTTTATGACAGGCTGTTATGATCATTTTGTGTATGCTCTGAACATATCAAATGGAAGCACACATTTTAAGTTTAAAACTGGTGGAGAGGTTAAAAGTTCACCAACATCTGACATCCAATCAAATCTGATCTTTATTGGGTCACATGACCATAATCTCTATGCACTGGATGTACAAGTAAGAATGTATTATTTTGTCAGAAATGTAGAGTAACAACTCTGAAGAAAGATAATGAATTCATTTTGACTCAACGTTTCGGTTTATTAATCAAACCATCACTCACTCCTGATGATGGTTTGATTATTAAACCAAAACGTTGAGTTAAAATGAATTTATTATCTTTCTTTGGAGTTGTTACTCTACTTTACTATGTTTAACTCCTCAGTGGTAGTCATAATATTTGTCAGTAACACTTTCTGCATTTATGTATATTAAAAAGCAAATTTTTCTCTCTTCATTTATTCAAAATAATGTTACCATACTTACTGTGATTCCCACTGAATAATTTGACATAGTAGACCAAGGTCACAAATTCACAATTCCTTGTCATTTAGCAGAGTTGGGACTTTGGTCTGCTTTGTTATATTTACCTTTCTGACTATAAAAATAGTGATATTTCAAGTCATATATGATGAAATATTCAACACCATTGAAGAGATCATACTGTAAATATCTAGTGTTTTTCTTGTATTTTACAATTTGTACATTTAATGGTTACAAAACTTTATGATTTTTTTTATACTTTTGCATATAAGTCTGTTGAAGTTAATTGATAGAGATTATGGCCATAGACATGTCACATGTTTGAGAAGCCTCATCATAAGTGTTAGTTTTCTGTATCTAAATGTTTCAGTATAACATTTTAATGACATTGTTAAAAGGGAGTTAACTTGTTATTGTTAATGTGTTTCTTGTATTATTGTAAGTGGACTTGTTGGTACAGCTCAATAGCTTTTATGCTAGCAACCAAGTATATTGTATTGATATTCTTTTGAATTATGGTTGGGAGGGAGGTTTGTGTTGCCTGGTTCATGTTGAATCATGGTTGGGAGGGAGGTTTGTGTTGCCTGGTTCATGTTGAATCATGGTTGGGAGGGAGGTTTGTGTTGCCCTGGTTCATGTTGAATCATCGTTGGGAGGGAGGTTTGTGTTGCCTGGTTCATGTTGGAGCTATCGGGCAACAAGAAGGCAATCCGTTTTTGTGTCTTTGGTTTTGTCTATTGTAATTGTTTGTCTATTGTAATTGTTTGTCTATTGTAATTGTTTGTCTTTGTTGAAATTACTTAAATTACCATCAGTCCGACCACCCATCACCTTTCGCTGTAATTGGATTGTGGCTTTCTCCTGTTAAGACAACAGATGGGATTGCATTACACCAAGTTCTGAAAACAACATGGCTTTCACTCAACTCAGTTAGTAAGTTAACCTATTAATCAGTATGTATGTGCTGTGTCACAGAACAACATACATGTAGCCACCCTTGAATATTTTGCGATATGTAGGCCTGTATGTGTTCTGAACACAAATTGTCAAAACAAATTCACAGATTAAATTTGTATTTTAGTTGCAGGTTTCTCCTATTATATTTCTAAAAGTTAGATTGGTTCTTTTATTGCCCGTAAGCCCGGGGCTCATTGGTACAAAATACATGAACATTTAAAACACAATACATTATTTACTTACAATAAACAAT